>JAZKJV010005801.1:0-240833 GCA_037367405.1 Ottelia alismoides | reverse complement strand
TTCAAAGTACACAACCACAAACTTACCAATGAAGAGACGCAATACATGATTCATGCATGGTTTTTAAAAAACGTGAGGCGGATCGAGGCGGTTTCCCGTAAACGAGGCGAGGCGTAAGCCTCGAGGCGTTCGAGGCGTAAGCCTCAGTTTTTAGGTTAAAAACTATACAAATCTAGAACTATGTAGAAAATGCTAGAAATAAGAATGCTTTAAAGTCCCTAGCATGAAAGTTACAATATTTCCATGCAATATCCGACCTATCACGCCCATCATCATGTCCTTTTTCCATTTTTGGAGCCATTTCTGAAATAGAAAAGTGGCATAGCAAAGACTTGTAAAGCAAAAAAATATTTATAAACAAAGCAAATAAATAAAGTAAAGTAAAAATCCTCTAGTAAGGCTTATATAAACATGTATAAAATTTAAAGTTTGACCACAAGCTGATTTTGCTCTTCAATTCCATTTATGTGCTAATTTTGCTCCCTGTAGTAAGTTAATCATGTTTTATTCCACAGTTTGGTGATGACAATTGCATTATATCAACTTAGTTGGCTACAATACAAACAAAAATTAGCAGATTTTGAGACTTTAAGCTATTGTCTACTCTTATTTCATAGACAGGGAACATATTCTCGAGTTTCAAAACCTCCGTCATCGAGATTTAGGATTTTCAGATATGCCTCGAGGCTTTTGAATTAGGTTCTATTTGTTCCAGATGAGGCGCACGCCTCACAAGCGCCTCACCGCCTCGAACGCCTCGACAACGCCTCAATGCCTCGAGGCGCAAGTTGCCAAATTAACATACGCCTCATGCGCCTCGAGGCGGTTTTGCTGAAAAAAGCCTCGAGGCGTACGCCTCAACGCCTCGAGGCGCGTTTTTAAACCTTGGATTCATGGTTCGTATGAAGGTGATGGGGGCATTCGACAGGCCGAAGGGCATTACCGTCCATTCATAAAGGCCCTCTTTGGTCTTAAAGGCAGTCTTTCACTCGTCTTCAGGTCGGAGGTGAATCTGATGGTAGCCACTACGAAGATCCATTTTGGAAAACAATTTGGCACCCGATAGCATATCAAGCATGTCATCAAGGCGCGGAATTGGAAAACGATACTTGATTGTTATCTTGTTGATAGCACGACTATTCACACACATTCTCCATGTGCCATCTTTTTTTGTTGTAAGCAGAGCAGGAACCGCCACGGGGCTCATACTCTCTCGAACATATCCACGACGTAGAAGATCAGTAACCTGCCTGTTCATTTCTTCATGCTCACTTGGGCTCATTCGATAATGAGGTAAGTGGGGTAGGCTGGCTCTAGGGACTAGGTCATGTGATGTTGAATATCTCGCAACGGGGGTAGTCCTTCAGACAACTCTTCAGGCATAATGTCAGCAAACTCCTGCATGATGGGCTTTATCTCAGGCGGGACTTCAGGTGTAGTTGTCTCTTGTTGGCTCATTTCACGTCCCATTAACGCATAAATGGTGGAGCTCTCCTGAATTTCACGTTGAAATGTCTGGGCTTCCATCAACAATACAGAACCTGTAGTTGAAGGCTTTGACAGGGAAATACTTTTACCAGATTGTGCCGTCCGGGATCGAAGGGCAGCCACCTGGCGAGGGATAAGGGCGTCATGTTGTGGTCTAAGGGTCACACGCACCTGTCTATGAGAAAGGTGTAAGTGTTCATCTTTCCTCTGTGCTCCGTGTCTCGATCGAATTGTCACGGTCTCCCAAGTAGTACGTGACAGACATCCATAGGGGCTACATGGCACCACACCTCGTCTTTATATGAAGGCCCAATTGAGAAGCTAACGAGGCTTTGACGGTGGATATGAAGTTGAGTACCACCTCGAAATCAGGCCCACACTGTACGGTTTCTCGAGTGGTTGAGTGGGTAGACCCAACTTATCGACCATTTCTTGAGAAATGAAGTTCTCAACGCTTCCTCCATCAATGATCAACGAACAGTGACGCCCTCCTGAGGTGCAGGTGGTTCGGAAGATGCTGCGTCGCAGCCAACTATCAGCGTCATGGGCAACGGGTGTAAGCAAGATGTTTGTGGGTGCGCTGTCAAGAGCGATAACGTTCTCGTGTTCAATTACCAGGAAAGGTCCGGACTCGTCTCCATCCACTCCCAGAAGCTCATAGTCATCAACTCCCGCGGTGTCAGCAGTCAGAGCGGTCTGATCCTCTTCAGGTGATTCTTGTGGGTCAGGGTCTTCACGATCTTCAATGGTGCATAGATGGGCGGGCCTAGCTTTAGGGTTCGGGCACTCTGCTGCGCGATGTCCCTTTTGATAACATCGGAAACAAATGTCAGGTCCGACTACAGGTCGACTTCCCAAGATGCCTGGTCCGGGTTCCCAGTAGATGGTCGGGCAACAGCAGGAGTTGAGGGTTTGGCTTGGGGTTTGCCCGTAACAGTCGATGGAGAACCTATTGGTTTGGAGGTCGTCATCGGGGTACTAGTGCGCGGAACGGAGTTCACAGGAAAGGACATCCTCCTTGTTTGGGCCTTAGCAAGCTTAGTCTCAGCCCGTTCAGCCTGCTTTTAAGCTTCGTCAACGTCTCGACAGTTGTGGAGGTAGAGTTCATCCTGAATAACTGGGCGGAGTCCTTGCAGTAGCGGGTGACCTCCTAGATAGGGGTCTCCTGCAATCGATTGCGGTGAACGGGGGATTGGAACCCTTCGGTGTATTCTCTTACGCTCATGGTGCTTTGTTTCCGTGATTGCTGTCACGCGTAAAGATCTCGTTTGTAATCTTCAGGCACGAATTTGGTTTTCAATTTGGCCTTCATCCTTGCTCCAATTGCGGATCTTACGCTTTCCTTTTCGCTTGCGCTCAAATTGTAAACGGTCCCACCATAGCAGAGCATATCCCTTTAGTTTGATTGTGACAAATTGAACTTTCGCTCGTTAGGCATTGACTTTCATACAAAGAAGTGTTCGACGGTTTGGAGCCAATCCAAAAAGACATCAGGGTCTCGTCCGCCGTCAAAGTCCGGGACATCGAGACGGATGCCTCGATCCCATCCTTCATCGGACCTCGAGCCAGGTCGTAGCAGAAATTGATATCCACCAGTAGGTTGTGGAGTATATCCGGGGGTGTATGGTTCTTGACTCTTGGAAGTGAAAGGGGTGTCATCTCTTGATCATTCTTCTTCACTTTCTTGGGAGTGATAATCGCTAACGTGTCCGTCAGAAGTAGATGAGCTAGAGTCGTGGGAAGTGTTACTCCGTGAGTGTCTTTGCCGACTGGTATGCCGACCTCTGTTCGGCGTCTCATCATTATGGTCTTTACCTAGCACACGACTAGTTAATGTGGCAATTTGTCCGGATGCGGTGGTAACTCGTCCATCTATTGCGGCGATCTGTCCGCTCAGTTGATTGCACATGTGTTGTAGTTGGGCAGACAAAGCCTCTAATGTAGTTCAGGGTGTGGGGTGTACCCGGCTTTAGAGGAAGTGGGTTTGTCGGCCATGGGGGACTGGAAATCCTAGACTTTCTGATCTCTTTTGTTTTGGGTTTTTTGTTGTTTGTTTTTGGATTGCTTTGTTTCGTTTTTTTCCCTTCTTTTTTTATGCAATGAAACAAATGGAATGCAGGAGAGATGCAGGAACGCTAGGCTCTGATACCAAATTGATGCAACCTAATTAAGTAGCGAACTAAAAGGCAATCCTAAAATTGAAACTAAGGGACTAAATGACGAAAACAAATAAGATGACGTGCGATACGCAAAAATCAGCAACAATTGACGACGATTATTTGAGTTCTAGCACAGATTTCTCCACAAATTCAGGGCAACTCAAATAGTTAAAGACTATGGAAATAAGGAGCGATGTTTGCGGCACAGAGCCTCAATAGTTCACCAAACCGAACAACAATATAACAGGCCACAACACTAAGTTCATATGGTGGAATAATATGTAGAGAAAAACGCTCATACCACAACCGGCAAGAGTAGTAGGCAAACTTCAGACCTGGTCGGCGACTAGATTGGCGGCAGAGTGACGTTTGCAGCGGTTCCAGGCGTTCGGCGTCCAAAGAGGAGATGGGGCGGTGAGGGGCCAGCAACTGGCGAACGGTGAAGGCGGCGCGAAGAGAGGCTGCCTGTGGCACGGGAGGGAAGGGGAATATAGGGCTGGTGGTGGCCGAAAGGGGAGGGGTTGCACCATGGGAGATCGGCAAAGGAGGCGGCGGGTTGGGACTGGGGGAAGGTGAGATGAGGAGGTGGCGGTAGGGAGAAGGTGGGGGGGGGGGAACGATGGTTGAGGAGAGGCGGGAGCCCGATGGGAGGCGTCGGTGATGAACGCAGGGATGGACGTGGGGACACGAAAGGAGGGGCGGCGACGGCTTGGGGGGTGGAGAGGCAGGGTTGTAGGCGCACGTTGGGGAGGGGCGAGCGGCGGAGGTGAGAAGAGGGGAGGGGTGGTGCGGCATGGAGGGGATGCGCGGGGATGGGGAGGAGGCGGTGCGGGGGAGGGTCAAGGGGCCGTGGGAAAGAAAGGCACGGGGGAGGAAGAATAGGGGGAAGAGGCGGCGTCGGGAAAGAATTAGGGCACGGGAAAAGAAAGGGGGCGGGGGACAAGAGAGGGAGGGAGGGAGAGAGAGAGAGATAGAGAGAAGAAAAAGTTGGGAAAATTAACTTCATTCAAAAACTAATTCAATCAGTCCCAAAGGGGGTGACTTTATAGAGGTCAAGTCCCCCCAAACAAAGCAACAACCATACTAAAAATAGGAAAAAAACAGAAAAAGTGATAAGGCCTTGTATAATGAGCCTTTTACATAAGTAAATAAAATTAAATAAAATAAATGTTCGACTAAAGAAATTGATCACGTGGTATCATGCTGCATCATAGTACATATCAAACATATTATATTAAGAACATTCCGGCAGCCCATTTCCCTGCAAAAGTAGGAGGTTTGCTCGTGTCTCACCAGTGGAGCGGTTGATGCATGTGCCGCGCAATTAATCTTATAGATACAATAGTTGCATACTGCCCATCAAGTGATTCATTTCTTATAGATCAAGTCTCTTCTGGGATAGGTTGGGAAAGGGCATCAGTCTAGTCCCGCTCCAACCAACTATAATAGGTAGGGCCTATCGTCTTCCTTCACGTGAACTCTTTCTCCACCACTTCCCGTGCTTCATATACAAAGAGCGCTAGCCGTGCTGCAGAATCTTGATTCTCTTTTCTCTGGGAAATTATTCAGAAGGAATTATAACGTGTTATCCTCAAGATGGATATTTTTTCTGAATTTCTGTGATGCTAAATTTTGAAGACTATTAATACCACAGCAAGATTTTTTCACTGGCTATTAGCCCATAGTCATTGTGCTGTTCTTCCTTGTCTCGATTATCCTAAATAATACGTCTGTTGGGTTTTTTTCTGTTTAGCGTGGACATCGATCTTAACCAATCAGTTGCATAGCTTGAATTTTGCGAAAAGAAACATTCTAGTGGGAACTTATTTATGTCATTTTTCTGTATCAGGCATTACTGCACTCCTCCCATATGTATCATGAGGCCAAACATTCTTTTGCAAGCCATGGAGTTAAGTTCTCCGAACTGGAGGTTGATCTGGATGGAATGATGGGACAGAAAGACAAGGCTGTTTCCAATCTCACCCGCGGCATCGAAGGCCTTTTCAAGAAAAACAAGGTGACCTACGTGAAGGGCTTCGGAAAGTTCGTTTCCCCTTCCGAGGTTGTGGTCGATACCATTGAAGGTGGAAGCACCGTCGTCAAGGGTAAAAATGTCATCATCGCTACAGGCTCTGATGTCAAGTCACTCCCTGGAATCACCATTGACGAGAAGAAGATTGTGTCGTCGACTGGAGCTCTGGCTCTCAAGGAAATCCCGAAGAAACTCGTCGTCATTGGTGCTGGTTACATTGGCCTGGAGATGGGTTCGGTCTGGGGAAGGCTTGGTTCAGAGGTGACGGTTGTAGAGTTTGCGGCGGACATTGTTCCAAGCATGGATGCGGAGGTGCGTAAGATGTTCCAGCGCTCTCTGGAGAAGCAAAAGATGAAGTTCATGCTCAAGACGAAGGTCGTTGGGGTGGACACCTCAGGCGATGGAGTGAAGCTGACGCTCGAGCCTTCTGCTGGTGGTGATCAAAGCATACTTGAGGCGGACGTCGTCCTTGTTTCTGCCGGTAGGACCCCATACACAGCTGGGCTTGGACTGGACACGATCGGAGTCGAGACCGACAAACTCGGGAGGATTCCAGTGGATAAACGCTTCCAGACAAATGTGAAAGGTGTGTATGCCATCGGGGACGTGATACCAGGTCCCATGCTGGCTCACAAGGCGGAGGAAGATGGTGTTGCGTGCGTAGAATTCCTGGCGGGCAAGGAAGGCCACGTTGATTACGACTTGGTGCCTGGTGTCGTGTACACCCACCCTGAAGTTGCATCAGTGGGGAAAACCGAGGATCAGGTGAAGGCTCTCGGGGTGGACTACCGCGTGGGCAAGTTCCCGTTCATGGCCAACAGTCGTGCCAAGGCCATCGATGATGCGGAGGGGCTGGTCAAGATATTGGCGGAGAAGGAGACCGATAAGATCCTGGGAGTGCACATTATGTCGCCCAATGCAGGGGAGCTCATCCACGAAGCCGTGCTCGCGTTGCAGTACGGGGCCTCCAGTGAGGATATAGCAAGGACGTGCCATGCACATCCGACCATGAGCGAGGCGCTGAAGGAGGCGGCCTTGGCTACTTACGACAAGGCAATCCACATCTGAGCGTGAGGGCTACTTATTGTTTTCGCAGGCATCTTGTGTTGTGTTCTGAGTCGACGATAAATAATATCGGGACTTGCGAAGAAGCCCCTCTTTTTTGTTGTTATAATCAGCTACTCTTTGTCATGGTTTTGAATTGAAACCATGCTTCTCCCTGAACAGCCGTGCAGCATTTTGTTTGCTTTTAGTTGTGATGTGTCGTATTGGAGTCTGGCTGATGGGCTTTCCAGGTCATGATTAGCCATCCATGGTGATATTTTTACCATGTTTTATTGATATATATCTTCGAATTCAAACTGGTCTTGATTTGATTGGATCCTGAAGCTTATCTTAAGAATGATATACAACCATCGCATGAATTACGAACAAGTAGACAAAATGAGAGGGGAAGATATTTGTCGTTTATATAGATAACTATGGTGAGATATCAAAGTCGTCCATATTTTCACATCGGATTCGAGTTATTCGGATACAGATATCACATATGGAAGATATTTCGTTGCTATCAAATTAAATATAAGCATAATACTCTGGACTCCGCCTGTGATTGAAAGTTGACATGCTTGTGATGCTTTAGAATCTACTGAAATTCAGATCTTTAAAATTGGATTCAGTTAAACATGACAATAGATGGAGATCTCAAAACAGAGGATTCTGATACTCCTTACTGAACACTTTTTTCTCTACAATTAAAGTGGCGCATCGGCATCATAACCATGAAGTCCGCATTTGAAGTCTTACGATATGAGAACACTTCCAGCATCTTCTATCCAAAGCATGCTAGTATAATTTGATGTTATATAGTCCGATTTGGCGATCCAGGCAGCCCCCAGCGCGTGGTCCGATTGCAGGAAGCATTCTACACATCCAAGAAGGCTGCGATGTCATCTATGAGCCACTTTGCACAGAGAACTGAGGCAATCTAACCAGTGGTACCATTCGATCTTTCATTGCTTCGTATTCATCTCTTCTAATCCCAGCAGCATCGATCATCTGCATCACCAAAGTGGCATTCATCAGAATCACTAGCAATAGTGCCGCAGCACACAAGTAACATACACCTTTCGTAAAAGATGAAGTTTTAGGTATGAAAGCGAGAAAAGTGCCACAAAGCATGTTCTACCCTGTACATCCTCCAGCATACCAACAAGTGTTCTACTACGCAATAGGATCTCATTTTTTACTTCTTTATGGATGTTTCCTGAACGTAATGACAATCGCAAGCATATGCGAGTATTCAAGGGGAGTGGTGCAACTCACCTTCTGCATCAGGACCTTCTTGTTAGCCTAGTGTGCTGCAAGAGTTGCGATTTGGAAAACTGAGATTGCATCCAGAAATAACAGCACGATGACATGCCATTCTCTGGCCTTGAAGGAAGGTATAGCTTCAGTAAATGACATTGTATCAAGCAAGAGACCCTGAATAAACAAAATCAGCATTGTGTCAAAAAATATTTATGTTAGGAAGATGATGAAGTTCCTCCAAAAAAAAGCTCCTCGTTTACTCGGCTAACTGCCGTATGCTTGTTTTTTACCATTCCACATTCAAGGAAACATCATTGATGTATCACATACTCAGTACCATTTGTCTTAATAAGCAGTATCTAGAGTTTTTTGGGGAAAGATAATTCACCCATATCGAATCTTCATTCTATGTCACATTGCATTCTCATGTCATTACAATCAGTGTTCACGAAATCGGTATGAGCGGCCGCATATGCGGCCGCATATGCGGCCGCATATGCCTGAGCGGATACCCTAGCGCGTCGCATACATGAAGCCCCTCATTAAGCTCCCTTTGCGCTTATGCGGTCCGCATATGCGGGCTGTGCGGCCGCATATGCGGATCGTGCGCCCGCTTCATGTTTTCAAAGCTTAATTGGGTTGTCGGATCTGGATCTACGAAAAAGATACCCGACACCCCGAATCACTTAGAATCCCAAAACCCTGATTAGGGCTTCCACATCCAGAATCCCAATTCAACGATTAGGGCTTCCACCTCCCGACTTCCAAATCATCAGAGTTTTTTGATTATGTACTGTCATTGGTCTACCTTGATGTGTGCTACTGCTAATTTTTCTATTGAAGTATTGATATTTGATTGATAAAGGTTATTTTGACCTCTATATGAAAGTCATCTTTCTTAGATCTTGTTTTCTATTGAAGTATTGATATTTGATTGATAAAGGTTATTTTAACCTCTATATGAAAGTCATCTTTCTTAGATCTTGTGTTGGACCACAATTATACATAAATTAAGTTCAGTTGTAGTTAATTTTGTATATATATATATATAAATAAAAAATTAAGAAACCGCGTAGAATCGCATATGCCTTGCATATGCCCCCGCATACCGCTTAATCGCTATTCAGTGACCCATTCGAACGCATACACATACCGCTTTCCTGAACCTTGATTACAGTACTATCACAAACTCAAAATCACATGGCTTGACAGATCAAAAGGAAAACCAGAAATGCAAGTATCAATCAGCAATAAATATTAAAGGTAGCCCACTCGAACCGCATGTTACAACTCTCCTTTTTTAAGCAGAAGGAGATGAAGTCATCCAAGAAATGTTATTAAAAGTACTTGTAAAATAAATAACAATCAATACAGGATGACCACATGTTACAACTCCTTGTTAACAAAGAAATGATACCCGTGATGCATACAAAGCCTTCGCACTGCACCCCGCATTTTCAACATAGTGTCTCTCACCACATAAGACTACTGTATTTCTTTGATCCAAATGACCCACAAAATCACTAATGGCCTACTCCTCTATCGCCACGTGTGTGGTCATCCCCTACCTTTCCGAATCTTCAGCTCTGTTGGACATGTGAGCTATGAGCGAACCATTTCTATAATAAATATTATTGTAATCTTTTTATATATCAATAAAAATTGTTACTTTTCACTCCCTATCTGAGATTAATGAATGCATGCACTTATAAGATCCCTTAGTACAATTAGGTTAATGTACATGATCATTTTGATAAGCATACGGTTGTTAATTCAATGATCTAATCATAGAAATTGGTGCTTGGATGATATCGAAAGAGTTAGATTAAGGACTCATCTATCACTGTCAAATGATTGTTGAAAAAAGACCTCTAGCCTGAGAAGCCGATGTCAATCCTTACTCCAAAGGCTGATATCCGACCGATCTCTTGTTGCAGGTCCTCTGCAAAAAAATAGAGATTTGGGGTGTCGGATTTAACTTAACGAGATCGAGATAACAAAGACCTATGTCGTACGCTATCACGATATATGAACGCATCCTCTGATCGGAGACAGATGTATTATCATATGTTTGAATATGTACATTAGGCAGATCATTAGGTTGATAACCTAATCAAGGTCTGAATACCGATGAACTAGTGTGCATACAAGAGCAATGTGTAATATGATCTCTCAAAGGGTTCATATATGTTCACTACTGAATCGGAAGACATGAGCTCACTCATGAGATATTGGGACCAATCAAATTCCATCAATGGTCGTCTTGCTTTGGAAGCATGACGGGATTTATAAGTATGATATATGCTTTTGGAAAGCAAGTGATCGGTACCAACTCCCATGATCGAATGAAAAACTTAATGATAAAACCCTGAAGAAGACAGTTCATATGTGATCAGAACATCAGGTTTATTCGAGGTCTTCCAGTATGCAGGCTGCACGGGTATTGGGATACTCGAGAGTGATGTGATCTTAATCGATTGTATAACCGTGACACTTCCATTCTGAGAGAGTGACGAAACATGTTTGGATTTTAGTGGCTCCACTAAGTAGATTAATTATATAATCTTATTTTAAATGTTGGACATTGATCTGAATACAATTCAGATGCAATGAGAAGATTAGATATAATGCATGGCTGGATCAAACATCTCTGAAAGGGCTTCTAGATCTGGATATAAGATTAGATCTCGGTATCCAAGTCACTATACATGGAATATACAGTCGCCATGTCCTTATCTCCAAGTATTCATGAAGAAGGCGCATTGTTCTTGAAAGAGTTCAAGAATAATTCCATAATTGATAATATCTGAGTATTGGAAAATTTATGATTAAATAGCATTTAATTATCATTTAATAATGTAGATATGATTCACATTATTTAGACATTTGAAGAAAGTCATCTAAGATAATTATATGAGATTTAATTATCATAGATAAGATTAAACTCGATATCATTATCCTCAATAATCATAAATATTACGAATGTAATTCATAATATCATAGAGAGGCTTAATTGCAAATAGGATTTACAATTTACAAGTTAAGGTGAATTAGATTCACAATATACAATTAATTGTAAATGTAATTTACATTTAATATTGATTGGTTGAATATGATTCATAATTATCAATGGCATGATTGAAATTGTCACAAAATATTTTGAAATTATTTTGATGAAAGTTAAATCAATAAAAGTTATTGCAACATGTGAAAGATTTGATGAAGAATGAGATCTCCTTAATTAAGAAAGAAGAGAGAGACTCCACTCCTAATAGGTGTAGACGGCCATGGAGAAAGATCTCCGTGGTGGCTGTTGTCACAGGGGTATATCCTCAACTTCAATTTTTGAGACTAACCTGTGCAGTGTTAGCTTCTTGATGAATCCACGTTTCATCATCTTTATTCTATCATTTTGGCCTCAAAAACCCTAGTAAATGCGTGTAAATAGGCGTAATATAGGCATTTTAGCATTCATGTATATGTATGTAAATATTGTATAAAATGCGGTTTTTAGTGCCAAAATTATAGAATAAAGAAAAGAAAAGAAAAATAATAAAATATTGTAGATATTTTATGACCCGAAACCCCGAGACCTAGGCATCTTGATGAATAGGTCGACAAGGAATAAAGTAGGGGGAGATAGGGCCAAAAATACCAATAAAATTCCTTTTATTTTATTCATTCTTTATTCATTTTGGGACCTATTTTTGGTTCCACTTTTTATACATCAAATAAAGAAACTTTGTATATGAAAGTTGTAGATAATTTTATAAAGAAAAATACAAAATTGATTTCACAGAAAAATAATGTTCAGATAAAAAGTTATGGTCTGAATAAAAATCCAGAATCCCAACTTCCCAGACCCGTATCTCACAAATAAAAACTCCAAATGCAGCGTACTTACCTTTAATTGTATATAGAAGAAAATAATCTATTTAATGGCGGTGGTTTCGCATTTGGCGGAGCTACGGTTTGAAAGTTGAGTTTTGGACCCCCATTGTACCTTGTACAGATTAAAATATTCAATTTATTATTTATTTATTATTTTTATAATTTTATATTTTCATAATGTTGTAAATAATACTTCTAATAAATATGTATATTAAAATTTGGAATAAAAATGCAAAGAGATTTCAAAATAAAAATACTTGTATATTCAATACATAGATACATTACTGATACACATACCTATACATTATACCTTTATATTTTATTTAATATACAAAACACCTCATAAAAATAAAATAAAAATATATTTGTGTATATAAAAGTATTTTATAATTTTATAAAATAATAATCAAAAATAAATAAATACACTCAATAAAAATTTAAGAATACAATACATAGAATAATATACCTATATAAGGGTATAAATGCAAACTTGTAAAAATATACTTCATAAAAAATAATTAAAAATCATAATAAAATAATTTATAAAAAAATAAACATTTTTTTATTTTATAACCAAAATTTAAATAATTCATTTTCTATTTTTTAATGAATTTAATAAGATTTTTTCCAAGGAATTCTCTGGTTGGTCCACGTGGACCAACCAGAGCCCTTCCTTGGTTGACCTCGGTCAACACTCTGACCGAGGTCTGGCACTTGACAGGCTATGGTTTTTTTGGCTCCTTCTCCAAATTTTGGAGAATGCGCCTTGCACCATCTCGTGTCAGTGCCTTCAGAGCTTTTGTTCCTTGTGGAACCACCATTCTCGCCCAATGCTTGTCTCGGGCAGAGGACCGCTGACACGCTCGTTTTTCCTCGTTGAAGGAGCCACGTCCACCTTCTTTCAAAAGACCACCCAAAACCTCCTTTGCGAGTTTGAACCCTCTTCTACCCAAACTTCAAGCCCAAGTCGCCGTCCTCAGGACCGGAGGGGTGACAGCCTTCCTCCAGGCCGTGCGCGGGGCTCAGGCGAGGGTCGTGGAGGCGCTCCAACCATCTCCGGCGAGCTTCGCCGTGAGGTCCTATCTCTTGGCCGACCGGTCGATCGAGGTCGTTTTCTCCTGTTTTTCTTTGCATTTTACGTAGCTGTAGCACTAGGTTCTATTCTGTGCATTTATTTTGGGCATTTAAACAAGTCCGTAGCGTAGATTGATGAATCCACATTTCATCATCTTTATTCTATCATTTTGGCACCAAAAACCCTAGCAAATGCTTGAAAATACCCTTAAATAGAGCATCTTAGCATTCATACATGTGCATTCAGATAGTGTTTAAAATACTGTAATTAAGGCCAAAATTATAGAATAAATAAAGAAAAGAAAAAGAATAAAATATTGTAAATATTTTATGACCTGAAACCCCGAGACCTAGGCATCTTGATGAATAGGTCGACAAGGAATAAAGTAGGGGGAGATAAGGTCAGAAATACAGATAAAATGCCTATACATTCCATTCATTCTTTATTCATTTTGGGACCTATTTTTGGTTCCACTTTTTATACATCAAATAAAGAAACTTTGTACATGAAAGTTGTAGATAATTTAATAAAGAAAAATACAAATTTGATTTCACAGAAAAAGAATGTACAGATGAAAAGTTATGGTCTGAATAAGAATCCAAAATCCCAACTTCCCAGACCCGTATCTCATAACTGACAACTCCAAATGCAGTGTACTCACCCTTAATTGTATATAGAATAAAATAATCTATCCAATGGTGGTGGTTTCGCATTTGGCGGAGCTACGGTTTGAAAGTTGAGTTTTGGACCCCCGTTGTATAGCTATACTGATTAAAATATTCAATTTATTATTTATTCATTATTTTTATAATTTTATAATTTTGTAAATGTTACTTATAATGTATATGTGCATTAAAATTAAAATAAAAGGCAAAGAAAAATAAAAATAAAAATACTTGTATAAAGACTACATAGGTGTACTGCCTATGTCTACACCTGTGTAAAATGCTCTTAGATTTTATTAAATATACAAAATACATCAATAAAATAAAATAAAAATATATTTATGTGTATAAAAGTATTTTACAATGTTATAAAATTATAAACAAAATTAAAGAAATTAAAATACACAAAATAAAAATAAAATACCAAAATACATAGGTATTATACCTATATAGGGTTAAAAAGGTAACTTGTAAAAATATAACTCCTAAAAATAATTAAAAATCAAAATAAAATACTACATAAAATTCTAAGCATTTTTTATTTTATAACTTTTAATTAATTCGGCCATTTAGTATTTTAAATTGAATTAATAAAATGTTTTCCAGGGTTTTTCCTGGTTGGTCCACGTGGACCAACCAGGAGGTCAGGACTGTTGACCAAGGTCAACAGTCTGACCTACACCCTGTAGCTCGTGTCAGACTATGTTTGACCCTCATTTTCACCATTTTTTCGAGGAGCGATCTTTCATCCTTTAAGATCGATTCCTACTGCAACTATTTTCCCCTACCATCCATCTTGCTCGCCCAAGGATCTTCTTGGGCTGAGGGTCTCTGAATCAAGCTGGGCACCTCGATCAATGGAGCCCCTCGTCAAACACTTAAAAGCAAACCCTTGACTTCATTTGAAAAATCGAATCGCAAATCATCCAGCTCCTTCCCCCCTTGGAGTCGCTCTAGCACCATGGAGGTGACAGCTCCAGGTCTACACCTTCGAGAAGGCGGATCCGTGCGAGTTGGGCGCGTTCCACCCCCACCTCCGGCGGGTGTCCCCGTGAGGTACTCACCCTCCGGCCGTTGGCCATCGAGGCAGCCACCATTCCCATTTTTATCTCCGTCTCGTTCCTGTTAATGTTAGGATCTTTTCGCTCTTAATCCCTCGTCAAATCCTTCATCGAATCGTTCCATAGATCACCTCGCCGGAGCGCAACTCCGGCGAGCCCACATCTCGCTTTCCACGCTACCTTCGAGAGCCACCTGAGGTCGAGGCACTTTTCCCTCGACCTCCTTAACCTTTTTGTGCAGGTGTTGGAGTGCTCTGACGCATCTGGAGCCCTTTTGACCCTTCGCCGGAGCACCTGGAGCACCGCATCTTCCGCGTCGCCGCTGAAGAGCTCCACCGACTTCCCCGCCACTCCATTGCTTCCAGACGACAGAGGAGGCCCCCAGCAACCTTCAGGGCCCTTTTTGGAGCTCATCCATCGCCGGAGCGCGTCGCCATCGCCGGAAGAAGGTCGCCACGGCGGTCCTTCTTCCCTGTTCTTCCACCAAGCGTCGCAGCCGTCCGATCAAGGAGAGGCCCCAGTTCTGACGTGGACCGTCCGATTGCCTTCGCCAGCCACCGTTGGATCTCATCCGAGATCTGATCTCAGCGGTCCACGGGCGAACCGTCATCGCGCTCGCAGGAGTTGCCACGTGGATAAGTGGCGTGCCCCACGCCGCTGGATCGCGCCTGAAGCCCAACCGTTGGATGTCCGCCACGTGTCAGCGCCTTCGCCAACGTCGTCGGATCGCCTATGCAGGGGTATTTTGCATCTACACCCTCGCATCTTTTTGTATTTAGTATTTAGTATTCAAACTTTTGTCTGTCGTGTAGGAGTTTTGTAATATTTGCATAAAAACCCCCAGACTTTGTTTATTTGCATCCAGGTCCTTAGCCACGTCACCTCACGTGACCTGTACACGTGAGGTGGGGGCATTTTGCAAGGACACCCTCGGACTTTTGTGTATTTCGTTTCAGTACAAAAACTTTCGTATCAAGTGTAAACTTTTTGGATATTTTGCAAGTAAGCCCCCAAGGTTTGAGAAATTACATTCCAGTTCTCGCCAGGCGCGTGCAAGTCACGCGCCCTGGTGGGAAAATTGCTAGCGTGCCCAGGCGGCTTTTGTAATTGCATTTTGGTGCTAGAAATTAAATATTCCGTTCAATATTTTGTGGAAAATTGCGTGTATGCCCCTGGATGTTTTGTAAATTGCATTAATACCCCGGCCAGGCTTATTTATTAATTGGATGCTTGTTGTATTTATTTGAATGATCATTTCAAGCCCAAAAATTCCACAAAATTAGGGTTAAGCTCCTGTTAACTTGAACTTTCACGCCATCATTTTAGTTTTTGATTTTATTTTATTTTCATATTTATTAAAAATCAAAAACATCTATTTTGTGCACTGTCTAGCTTAGAAAATACCAAAAAAATATTAAAACCTCTCCAAAAATTCCAAAAAAATTACCTAGTGTCTATTTTATCTTATTTTAGTGTCAGTCCAAAAATCATTAAAAATCTCAAAAGAAAAACACTAAAAATTCAAAAACACTCAAAAACTTCAAAAAAATATATAAAATCAAGGAAAACTCTAAAAAATGCAAACTCAGGTTCTCTGTGTTCCTTATTTTATTCTTTTTATTTGAAAAATAGTGTGAAAATTTTTAGCTACTGGTTGCTATTTTTAAATCTCATTTTACTCACAGCCAGCACCCTTTCCACTGTTTTGCCTTATTTCAGCTTTTAAAAATACCAAAAACACCTTGAAAAATCCCCAAAAATCAAAAAACAGTAGAAAATCCTAAAAATATTAAAAACAATTTATTTCTGAATTTTTGGTTATTTTTGCACCATTTTATAAATATTTTAGCTTGCCTTTCATTACCTTGTCTTTATTTTCCAATATTGAAAATTAAAAAAAAATAAATATATATAAAATAAAAAAATTATAAAAATCAGAAAATTAAAATCAAAATACAAAATTTATAATTAAATTAAAAATAAAAAAAATTAAAAATTAAAAACCCACAAAAATTCCCTTTGCTTGATTGCTTAGTGTAGACACATCACACACACACACACACTTGAGCACATTCTTGTGAATTATCCTGCTTGCTCCCTGTGTTCGAACTCTCTGCATACTTGACACTATACACCAGTTGTGCAGAGTTAAAAACAAATTTTAACTCCACATTAGTTCTAATTTGTTGATCTTTAGTGTGGGTTGATTGTTGATTAATTTCAGAATTTGTGTGGTCAAACACCGACTGTTGACTCGCCTTGTGAGTCAATATAACCACATCGATCCTCGAGATTATCATAGATCCATCATCGAACACCTCGCCGGAGCTCCACGAGCTCCGGCCTTTCTTGTCAAACCGCCCACCATCTCACGCCGTTTTATTCCACCAATAAGACCTGGGTCTTGTATTTTTGTGCTGCTGCGTTCTCCTTGTCGATTGCAGGTCCCAGGAGAGGCAAGTGCGCCTCATTCTTGCTCAAGAACAGTCCTCCCAGGTGCGCTGGAGCGTCTTCGCGCGGCGGTGGCCACTCCGTGGTCTTCGGCCCCATTTGAGGTACCTGGGCGGTGCGGGGGAGCTTCAGGAGTAGATCGAGGCCTTTGGTTGAGGATTTGGTGGTCGGAAGCGGGCCCAACACCTCCACAGAACTCGGCGTTGTCGAGTTCTTCATTTGTTCTTCCAGTCACGTCCATGGCCGTCGGATCAAGCATATTCCCCAGGTGGTACAGCAGCCGTTTGATTTGAAGGAGCCTCCAGCCGTCGGATCTCTAAGGAAGGATCTAATCGTGGTCGTTCAAGGCCGAAACGGTATCGTGGCGTCGTGAGCTGACACGTGTCTAAGTGGGCTTCATCCCGCCGTTCATCGCCGCCGAGGATTGGGTATTTTGCGACGTAACCCCATCCCATTTTTGTATTTCACAGTAGAACCCGAAGCTTTCATATGCCCTTTTGAAATTTCAGAAATTTTGCAAAGTGGCCCCTCTATTTTTGCATATCTATATTTATATCCCCGCCAGGCGCGTGCTTTGCACGAGCTGCATGGCGTTTTTGTGGGAAACCCCCAGGCGATATTTGTATTTCTATTTAATACCTAAACTTTTGACTGCAGTATAATTTTTGTGGACAAATTTCATTCGTTCCCTTGAACTTCTTACATATTACAAAAACGTCCCTGCTAGAACTTTAATTTTTGCATGCTTGCATGAATTAATTAGAGTATCATTTCAAGTCCAAAAATTCCACAAAATTAGGCTTAAGCACCTGGGAACTTGTACTTCCACGCCACAATTTTAGTTTTTGTTTTTATTTTGTTTTTATATTTATTAAAAATCAAAAACTTCCATTTTGTGCACTGTCTAGCTTATAAAATACCAAAAAAATATAAAAACTCCTCAGAAAAATCCCAAAAAAATATATTTTGTGTCTTTTAATTTGTTTTAACTTCCAGCCAAAAATCATTAAAAAATACAAAAGATCCAAAAAATTGCAAAACTCTAAAAACATTCATAAAAATTTATAAAATTCATAAAAAAATCCAAAAATAGTGTTTTCTTTTCCTGAATTTTCTTTGTTTGCTTATCTTTAAGTGAAAATTAATTTGGAGAATTTTTGTTACTGTTTGCTATTTTATTTCTCCATTTTAAGTTTCAGCCTTGCATTTTTGCCACTGTTTTCTTTATTTTGCTAATTAAAAATACCAAAAACATTCTAAAAATTACCCAAAAATCACAAAAACAGTAAAAAAGTATAAAAAGACCAAAAAGACTTTATTTTCATATTTTTGAGTATTTTTATCTATTTTTATAAATACTCTAGCTTCCTTTTATTACATTGTCTTTATTTTCCAATCTTAAAAAAGAAAATATAAAAATATAAAATATAAAAAGAAAATATAAAAATCAGTAAATTAAAAATCAAAATACAAAAATATAAAATTAAAAATTAAATAAAAAATAAAAATTAAAAACCCACAAAAAAATAGCATAATAGGCATTTGATCACAACTCACACATTTTTGAGCATTCGTGCCCCGATCTACCTGTCTGCTCCCTGTGTTCGACCTCTACACATACTTGCACTATACACATCTTGTTGTAGAGTTATAATAAATTTTAGCTCCGCACATTTACTTTCATTGCTTGATTTATCTGTTGTGGGTTAATTGTTGTTTGAATTAGGATTTCTCGCGGGTCGCCTCAGCGACATTGTGATCCCGCCTTGTGTGGATTACTTTAGACCTGTGAAAAATCTTGTTCAACAAATGGCGCCGTTGCCGGGGAGCAACAACGCGTAGTTCGGGTCTTGTTTGTGATTGTGATTTATTATCTATTTTCGCGGCTTTTATTTTTGCTATTTTATTTTCTTTATTTTTGATATATCTCTTGAGCTGTCTAACCCCCTCTCTTGTTGACTTTGTGCGAGGTACCGCGGATCGAGGGAGGCGCTCCACCCTAGGCATCTACGCACTCACGTGAAGCCGGCTTAGCCAGCCGAGCACCGAGGAGACGAAGAGAGAATTTTGAAGAACGTGCTCCACTTTAGTTGCATTTTCTTTTGGTAGTATTTATTTTTGTCATTTAAGTGAGTGAGAGACTTAAGTTGTAATAATACAGGTACCCCCGGACTTGGACTCTTTCGAGCCTAATTTCCAAGTGATTGTTCACTTGGGGGCTCGCCGTGCTTTTCGCGGCTTTTTTCGGTTTTCTTCGCATTTTTTTTATTTTGTTTTGTTTTCCGATTTTATTTCTTTTGTGTGATTGAGCCCTTAGCTTTTAGGATTGCTTGCGATAGACTAAGGCCAAACACCTAATATTTTGCATGCACCTATAGTCTCGTTTGGACTTAGTCAAATTTTAAACAGTTGATCATCACCTTCAATCCATCGCGCCGCGAGCTCTCCCCGCAAAGCGCTTTCTCCTACCCTCAATTTGTTGAGCAGAGGAGGGGTGAGCCTAGACCGGACTCTAGGGTTGAGGATTGACGGTCAACTTGTGGTTCTTCTCGCTAATAGCAATTTCTGAAACTTAGGGCGATTTCATCGGCTTTTGCATTTGCATATAGTTAGGTTTCAATTCTGCTGAGCATCTTTGCATGTAGAGTGCTGGAGGCAAGGTGAGCATTTACGCTTTAGCATTCATCATCGTTTTGCCGCTTGCATTGCTTTTCCGACTCTCCCTTTGTTTTTGCCAACTTAGGTGCTCAAAGGAATTGAATCCCCGATAGGATCGTGCATTTTCATTAAAAATCCAAAAAAAGTGATAACCAATAAAATTGGGACTGCTAATATTACTTGACCCTAAAACCGATCAAAAAGGAAATCTTGTATTGGGGCGAGTAATCCCCTCATTGTCTTCGCTTTTATTTGCTCGCGCACACACTAAGGTTAGAGCCCAAAATCCCATTCAGCCCCCTAAGTGTTTGCGCAATTTTGGACTTCTCACCTAACTCTAAAACAGACAAGATAAAAAGACCGCTCTTGCGGTCTCTACCGAGTTGAGTAGGTGAATTGAGGGTTTGATTTATTTTCATTTTTGTTTGTGATTGTTGAGTGTGTGTCCTAGATCGCCGCTGTGCACTTGCGCCTTCTTTTCTAACTCTCTTGACTTGACCATCGTGCTCTCCCGATCATTTTCTTTTGTTTCGAGATGGCCGACTGGAGCGTATTCTATCCGGACTTTGCGGATCACTCGTTCACTCCAGCCGGTCCACCTCACTTTTTCCAGGAGGACTTTGCTCCTGATTTTTGTACATATACGACCAACCCACTATTTCAGGATCCGGACTTTGACCTTCACCAGTCATTTCCACCACCATCACCTACATATTTCGACAACCCGCTCTTCCTTGAGTATCCCGATCCGGAATGTGATTTTTGCCCACACCCACCGCCCACATTCGACACACCCGATCCTGAGATTTTGGAGTCACCTTTCATGGTATCCACACTTGAGACTTTGAATCAGATGATGGAGCATATGAATTCGAGGATTGCCAATCTTACTAGTTTAAATAAGAACCAAAATGACGCTCCAGTCTTTGAGGATATGGAATCATTTGAGGATTACCATGAGAGCTTGCAATCGCCCAAAATACAAAAAAATGAGAAAAAATTAAAAACACAAAAAGATTTCGGGAGACACACGATCGAGCCAGACTGTGAGCAGAGGTACCACTTGCCAGATCTCTTGACCACACAGCCTTTCACACCCGGTCCCACCTTTGACCCCGAGGATGCCGCTTTACAGACTGCTCTTGGCATGCCTCGTGTATATGATGATTCCGACTTCCTCCCTTGTATGGAGGAGGTCCAAAATTTCAAAAAAATGTTGACTGAACCCGAAGTGGTGGCCACCATACATGAGATTATCCGTGCCCCACTTCAGCAGGCCATGACCGATTTATCTGCTCCTCTTCCCAAGAAGAGAAAGCGAAGGAGCAGATCTGAGCGTCATATCTTGACCATGGCCACTGCCCATGCCATCTCACATCGTCCCATTCCTCAGAAGAGGAACACTGCCACACCTTTCATTAGCTGCACAATCTCTGACCACACATGTGATCACACTCTCCTAGACGGCGGTGCTTTGATTAGCATCATACCCTTCTCGCTGGTACAGTCTCTTCACTTAGGGCCTCTCAAGAAGACCAGGATGATCGTTCAGTTTGCTGATGGATCAATAAAGAGGCCGAAGGGTATCCTTGAAAACGCCGTCATATCGATTCAGGGCACGAGCCGCAATGTTGATTTTGTCGTATTGCCCATGGAGACCTCCACAGGGGAGCACTCTCCAATCATCCTGGGACGACCATTCCTCGCATCTGCGAGGGTCGTTATTGATTATGGATCAGGAGAGATTCTCTTCCATCCTGCTGACGAGAGCGAAGCATTGATCACCGCACCTACTGTCGATCAGAGACCTGCACCTGATGTGACCACACCTATCTTGGATGACCTCGAGGACCATGACCTTGATGATACTATCAGAGAATTTTGTTGTCTATTGGATTCCACTGAGACCCGAGAATTCCTCCCGGTTGAGGAAACCTCGGAAAGCATGGACCTCAACGTTCCTTCTTCTGGGACTTGGCGTTGTGTTGATGACATCCGCGGGATTTACACGATCGATACCATTGAGCGGAGGGCAGATATAGAGACTATACAGGACGGACATGCTCTGATTACTTCCACTGATGAGTCCGCTCCTGCCCATGTAGATACTGATGAGACTAAGGCCGAATTTGATTTAGTTGCTTTTCTTCAGAGATTCGGACCTTTTGATGAAAAAGATGATCCGGTTGAAATTATAGAGGACGACCAGAGTTCGACTACTTCCACCGATGAGTTCGTGCCTTTTGGTTTTGACCTGGATGACTCCTCGCAGGACGACTCTGAGTACACTACTTCCGATGATGATGAGTTCGTCCCATTCCACTTTGATATCAGCAAGACTCCCAAGGCCGGACCTAGCCGTACTTCCACTACCCCGTCTGTGCCTTCACACCCTAGGGCCCCTGAGGATCTACTTTCTGTCGACCCTGATCGGCTTCCGTCCATTGTGGACCCCGATGTCGACCTGCATCACACCAGATCCATTCCTCAGCGGCCCCGCAAGAAGGTGCGCTTTCAACCTTCTTGATCATATGTACATCCGTCTCTGTTGTATATCCTTTCTGGTATATCTTCCTATCTCCCGTTTTTACTCGTCCACCCATTCTCGTGTCTGCCTTGCTTAGGACGTACTTTGACCTAAGTATAGGGGGGTGGACGAGCCGAGTGCTCTTTCTTCGTTCCGTTTCATTACTCCCGTTGTCGCCTATACTTAGGGCTTCTTTTACCCTAAGTATAGGGGGAGTGATGTATATATCCTCTGATCTATCCTTCCATCTTTTGATTTATTTTCTTCTTTTCTTCTTTTCTTCTTTTCCTATTCTATCTTTTGTATCTATCAAAAAGGTGCCGCCCTTGTAGACAGTTTTCCATACTTAGGACGTACTTTGTCCTAAGTATAGGGGGGTGTGCACCCCGAGTTTCTCTATTCTTTGATCCTCTCCATTCTCTCCTCTTCTTGTCTATACTTAGGGATATTTTACCCTAAGTATAGGGGAGACAATCTGAGTACGATCTGTTCATTCCCACCCTTGACCCTCCCTGCTTTGTGTACAGTCTGCTATACTTAGGATTATTTGATCCTAAGTATAGGGGGGACGGTCAACTTCTCATTCGTTCATTCATCTCGGTATTCCTTTATTTTTTAGATTTTCCTATACTTAGTACAAGTTATGTCTTCTCTTTTCTCTCTGATCTATGAGGACATAGCTCAAGCTAAGTATAGGGGGGTCGTATATACTACGTATATACTTTAGCCATAACTCGTACTTCCGTATTTTCCTAATAATATGGCTAAAAAATTCTTTAAAATTCATTAAAAATCCTTAATAAAATGATGTTGTTACTCCTCAAATTCTTTTTGTATTTACTGATTAATAAATCAGGTGAAAATGTTTTTTTGCAAAATGTTTGAAAAAATAGTTTGAAAATCTTTGTGAACATCTATTGAAAACTATTTTGAAAATATTTTGTTACATGTTTTCAACCTGTGTAAAATGTGTGGTTTGTAAAACTTCTTTTCTTTGTGTGAAATAAAATGTTTGAAAAATGATTTGCAAATGGTTTGAAAAATGGTTGCAAAAATGATTTGAAAAACCTATATATACTGTTTTGAAAGCCCTTTGCAAAATGTTTTCAAATACGTGTAAAATGTTTGTAAAAACTATTTTGGACTATGGTTTTCAAAAATTGTGTGAAAAGCTTGTGTCAAATAAGTTTGAGGAATATTCACATCACACCAAAATCCACTATATATATCTATATGTATAAAATTGATCACTTACCCTGTGAATTTCTAAAATCCACTTCTTGTAAATATAAGAAGCACTCCCGTGTACATACTTTTTACCTAGCTTTCAGCCAAAATCTTTTTGTTTTCAAAATTCCCAAAAACATTTGCAAAATTAAAATCCAAAAACATTTGAAAAATCTTTTTGAAAAAGACAAAAAAATGCATCTGCATATGCATCATCATCATCATCTTTTCAAAAATCCATAAAAAGTTCAAAATCCTTGAAAATTGCATCACAAAAATATTTTCTGCATTGCATTGCATAGCATTAGCATTTTTCGGATTGAGTTTGATAGTTGAACAAGTCTAAGTAAAATCCGGAGATTGGAGCTTGATTGGACCTTAAAATCTACCTAATAACAGGAACCTTATAGGAATTGGGTTTGAGGTACTTCAGGTCTAGTTGACTTAATTCTTTGAGGATCATGGGACTTGGTTCAATGGATTCTTGACTGCCTAAGTAGAGTATTTCGGAGCACACGCACGACTTTTGTTGATAATGACCTAACTTGGACACATGCACCTTTCACATGGCTCAACTCAGTTGGAGTGGTGAGGGGATTGGATTTGCCGGTATGAGACGCACACAAGTGGAAACACTTGTCCTCCTCTAGGGAGGGAAGTGCACCCCAACCCGTCCAGTGATTAGGAAGTCTAAAGACAGGAGGCTGTGGGTTGCGATAAAGCTTCAAAAGAGGGATAGTCTACTGGCTCAAGAGGAAAAACTCCTTATGTAAATGCTGTTGTGAATAGTATTCAAAAAAAAAAGAGAAAAAAAAAGAGTTCAGGCATGTGCAAAAATAAAAAGCCTGCAAAGTATGTACATATGTTGTAAATTCAATAAGCAAGCTTGAGTTCCAAAGTCATATCATGTGAGCCTGCAGCTGGATGACTTGACTACACTGGTCTTGCATCCTCGGATAGGTAGCTACACTGGCTACCGTCCATTCTTCTCTTCACCCCCTCCTCTTGAGCTGGTTGCCACTTGAACTTAGAAGGGAATACCCTGCTCCTCGAGGATGGAGTCATTGGATTGGGGAATCATTGGGTTGTCGTACTGGAGAAGTCAGTTTCTTTGTCATTCTAGTTGGGGAGAGCCACCATCACTTACACTGTACAAGTCAGATTCATAGTCGTAAGAGTTTGCGTATGAGTTGAAGTATTTCTGACATGGCTATTGAGAAAACTTGGATAGAGTTTTGGGATTCTCAAGGACTGTTGGATTTCAAACACGGTTCTCACTAAGGTTCCGCCCGCACTAAATTTCCCAAGATCCGACTTAAGCTCCAAACTTTGATTTTGTGAAAGACAAGTTTGATGATCAAATAAAATCCATCTTTCTTCTTTTTCTTTTCTTTATTTTTCTTTTTCTGCACTTATTGCATAAGTGTTTGCTAGGGACTAGCAAAGGCAAGTATAGGGGGATGATGAATCCACGTTTCATCATCTTTATTCTATCATTTTGGCCTAAAAAACCCTAGTAAATGCGTGTAAATAGGCGTAATATAGGCATTTTAGCATTCATGTATATGTATGTAAATATTGTATAAAATGCGGTTTTTAGTGCCAAAATTATAGAATAAAGAAAAGAAAAGAAAAAGAATAAAATATTGTAGATATTTTATGACCCGAAATCCCGAGACCTAGGCATCTTGATGAATAGGTCGACAAGGAATAAAGTAGGGGGAGATAGGGCCAAAAATACCAATAAAATTCCTTTTATTTTATTCATTCTTTATTCATTTTGGGACCTATTTTTGGTTCCACTTTTTATACATCAAATAAAGAAACTTTGTATATGAAAGTTGTAGATAATTTTATAAAGAAAAATACAAAATTGATTTCACAGAAAACTAATGTTCAGATAAAAAGTTATGGTCTGAATAAAAATCTAGAATCCCAACTTCCCAGACCCGTATCTCACAAATAAAAACTCCAAATGCAGCGTACTCACCTTTAATTTATATAGAAGAAAATAATCTATTTAATGGCGGTGGTTTCGCATTTGGCGGAGCTACGGTTTGAAAGTTGAGTTTTGGACCCCCATTGTACCTTGTACAGATTAAAATATTCAATTTATTATTTATTTATTATTTTTATAATTTTATATTTTCATAATGTTGTAAATAATACTTCTTGTCGAGCGGGGGACTTTGATTTATGGGAACTTGAATAAAAATGCAAAGAGATTTCAAAATAAAAATACTTGTATATTCAATACATAGATACATTACTGATACACATACCTATACATTATACCTTTATATTTTATTTAATATACAAAACACCTCATAAAAAAATAAAAATATATTTGTGTATATAAAAGTATTTTATAATTTTATAAAATAATAATCAAAAATAAATAAATACACTCAATAAAAATTTAAGAATACAATACATAGAATAATATACCTATATAAGGGTATAAATGCAAACTTGTAAAAATATACTTCATAAAAATAATTAAAAATCATAATAAAATAACTTATAAAAAAATAAACATTTTTTATTTTATAACCAAAATTTAAATAATTCATTTTCTATTTTTTAATGAATTTAATAAGATTTTTTCCAAGGAATTCTCTGGTTGGTCCACGTGGACCAACCAGAGCCCTTCCTTGGTTGACCTCGGTCAACACTCTGACCGAGGTCTGGCACTTGACAGGCTATGGTTTTTTTGGATCCTTCTCCAAATTTTGGAGAATGCGCCTTGCACCATCTCGTGTCAGTGCCTTCAGAGCTTTTGTTCCTTGTGGAACCACCATTCTCGCCCAATGCTTGTCTCGGGCAGAGGACCGCTGACGCGCTCGTTTTTCCTCGTTGAAGGAGCCACGTCCACCTTCTTTCAAAAGACCACCCAAAACCTCCTTTGCGAGTTTGAACCCTCTTCTACCCAAACTTCAAGCCCAAGTCGCCGTCCTCAGGACCGGAGGGGTGACAGCCTTCCTCCAGGCCGTGCGCGGGGCTCAGGCGAGGGCCGTGGAGGCGCTCCAACCATCTCCGGCGAGCTTCGCCGTGAGGTCCTATCTCTTGGCCGACCGGTCGATCGAGGTTGTTTTCTCCTGTTTTTCTTTGCATTTTACGTAGCTGTAGCACTAGGTTCTATTCTGTGCATTTATTTTGGGTATTTAAACAAGTCCGTAGCGTAGATCCATCATCGAACACCTCGCCGGAGCTCCACGAGCTCCGGCCTTTCTTGTCAAACCGCCCACCATCTCACGCCGTTTTATTCCACCAATAAGACCTGGGTCTTGTATTTTTGTGCTGCTGCGTTCTCCTTGTCGATTGCAGGTCCCAGGAGAGGCAAGTGCGCCTCATTCTTGCTCAAGAACAGTCCTCCCAGGTGCGCTGGAGCGTCTTCGCGCGGCGGTGGCCACTCCGTGGTCTTCGGCCCCATTTGAGGTACCTGGGCGGTGCAGGGGAGCTTCAGGAGTAGATCGAGGCCTTTGGTTGAGGATTTGGTGGTCGGAAGCGGGCCCAGCACCTCCACAGAACTCGGCGTTGTCGAGTTCTTCATTTGTTCTTCCAGTCACGTCCATGGCCGTCGGATCAAGCATATTCCCCAGGTGGTACAACAGCCGTTTGATTTGAAGGAGCCTCCAGCCGTCGGATCTCTAAGGAAGGATCTAATCGTGGCCGTTCAAGGCCGAAACGGTATCGTGGCGTCGTGAGCTGACACGTGTCTAAGTGGGCTTCATCCCGCCGTTCATCGCCGCCGAGGATTGGGTATTTTGCGACGTAACCCCATCCCATTTTTGTATTTCACAGTAGAACCCGAAGCTTTCATATGCCCTTTTGAAATTTCAGAAATTTTGCAAAGTGGCCCCTCTATTTTTGCATATCTATATTTATATCCCCGCCAGGCGCGTGCTTTGCACGAGCTGCATGGCGTTTTTGTGGGAAACCCCCAGGCGATATTTGTATTTCTATTTAATACCTAAACTTTTTACTGCAGTATAATTTTTGTGGACAAATTTCATTCGTTCCCTTGAACTTCTTACATATTACAAAAACATCCCTGCTAAAACTTAAATTTTTGCATGCTTGCATGAATTAATTAGAGTATCATTTCAAGTCCAAAAATTCCACAAAATTAGGCTTAAGCACCTGGGAACTTGTACTTCCACGCCACAATTTTAGTTTTTGTTTTTATTTTGTTTTTATATTTATTAAAAATCAAAAACTTCCATTTTGTGCACTGTCTAGCTTATAAAATACCAAAAAAATATAAAAACTCCTCAGAAAAATCCCAAAAAATATATTTTGTGTCTTTTAGTTTGTTTTAACTCCCAGCCAAAAATCATTAAAAAATACAAAAGAAAACTCCAAAAAATTGCAAAAATCTAAAAACATTCATAAAAATTTATAAAATTCATAAAAAATCCAAAAATAGTGTTTTCTTTTCCTGAATTTTCTTTGTTTGCTTATCTTTAAGTGAAAATTAATTTGGAGAATTTTTGTTACTGTTTGCTATTTTATTTCTCCATTTTAAGTTTCAGCCTTGCATTTTTGCCACTGTTTTCTTTATTTTGCTAATTAAAAATACCAAAAACATTCTAAAAATTACCCAAAAATCACAAAAACAGTAAAAAAGTATAAAAAGACCAAAAAGACTTTATTTTCATATTTTTGAGTATTTTTATCTATTTTTATAAATACTCTAGCTTCCTTTTATTACATTGTCTTTATTTTCCAATCTTGAAAAAGAAAATATAAAAATATAAAATATAAAAAGAAAATATAAAAATCAGTAAATTAAAAATCAAAATACAAAAATATAAAATTAAAAATTAAATAAAAAAATAAAAATTAAAATCCCATAAAAAAATAGCATAATAGGCATTTGATCACAACTCACACATTTTTGAGCATTCGTGCCCCGATCTACCTGTCTGCTCCCTGTGTTCGACCTCTACACATACTTGCACTATACACATCTTGTTGTAGAGTTATAATAAATTTTAACTCCGCACATTTACTTTCATTGCTTGATTTATCTGTTGTGGGTTAATTGTTGTTTGAATTAGGATTTCTCGCGGGTCGCCTCAGCGACATTGTGATCCCGCCTTGTGTGGATTACTTTAGACCTGTGAAAAATCTTGTTCAACACTTCTCCTAAGCTAACAGCCTTCCCCGATGCACGCAGATGTACACCAGCACATCGAATAATCATGCCACTCGAATACTCAAACACAATTACTCAAGCAGAAGGACACAAGAGCAATGTCACTAAACTCATGTTTGTAATTAGCAAGAGACTCACTCTCAAGTATGTTGTTTACAAATGAGCTCTACCCCTCCTTTTATACACAAGCCTGGGTATACGAAGAGACATCAATTATTACATGTACAATGAATTCAAGGACTCTTCATCTCCTACGAAGACCCTTCGTCTTCCGATGTGACTCTTCACATGCTTTGTCTCTTCATCTTCCGTGCAATCCCTTCGTCTTCTGCAACCGACATCATGTCGCCCGTTCCGTCAGCATGTCATGCCGTTTGCCTCATCAACATGCCATATCATCACACTACGTCATCAGTGAGCCCTACACTCCAATGTAGAATGTTGCAACTCTGCTATGTCAAGTGTCGCCGAACACTTGTGTTGTGCCAAGGGGAACCCACCCTCCAATCTTCGTGCGATAAACTCCATCCTTAGTTATCCGTACGCTAAGGTGAAGTCCTAAAAAACTTCATTGTGTGGTAACTGAACCACACATGTGTGCGATATTGATATCGCACGCTATTCCCGTACATCGGAAGTTGGGACATGCCTCCCCCATCTGATCCATCAGGCGTCCGCGACTGATCTTGCGTCTCCAAGAAATCCTCGATGAGGTCCTCAAACTGCCACGGGGTTGTATCATGTTCCCAGTTCGCCTCCTCCTCTGGGAGTCCCTTCCATTTGACAAGGAAAAAGATCATCCGGTTCTTCTTGCTTTGGCCCTCCATGCGCCTGTCAAGAATCTTCTTAGCTACCTTCGTATGTTGAACCCGAACATTAGGAGAGGCACGTTTCGATGTCCTTTTGGTGTTATCTTCTCCATCCTCATGGTACTCCTTCAGGAAACTGGCATGGAATACGGGATGCAACTTCAGTCTCTCTGGAAGACACAGTTGATAGGCACGCATTGAACTATCTCAAAGGGTCCATCATAACGAGGAATGAGACCCTTTTGTGTTGTCTTCCTCAATTTTCTTCCAAATATTGGGTGTTAGCTTCAGCAGCACCTTATTCCCAACCTGGAACTCAATCGATCTACGGCTCTTATCAGTCGCCTTCTTCATCATGCGTTGAGTGCAAGCCAACGCGTCCCTCGCTTCCTCCCACCGATCATGCCTCTTCATTGCAAAGTGGTGTGTGGCGGGACATCTTCCTTGGCTATTCTGCTTAGTCACTTTGTGCGGAGTTACGGGTTGCCTGTCCATCACGATCTCGAATAGACTTGGATCTGTGGTGGAGGTCTGCTGCAAGTTGTAGTAGAATCGTGCAGTATCCAGTCAACTCACCCAATTATGTCGATTGGTCGTCACATAGTGCCTTAGGTACTCTTCCAGCAAGGCATTGATCCACTCCATCTGACCATCCGTCTGCGAGTGATGCTGGTAGAGAATTTGAGATCGGATCCCAGCATCTCAAATAAGGTCGTCCAGAATCGACCTGTGAACTGGGCATCACGATCACTCACGATGTCCAATGGTATGTCGTTGGAAGAAATAAGAGAATTGTTTATTCCACTAACCCTAAGCTCTCTTCTATAGGAGAGACGCCTATGGGTAAATTACATAAAGAGTTCATAAGAAGAAAGAAAATAAGAAATAGTACAAAATAACATACCCATATAACATAACATATATCTCTACACTCCCCCTCAAGATGGAGCATAGATGTCGATCATGCTCAGCTTGGACGAGCACTTCTAGAATAGTCCTCTAAGTAGGGCCTTGGTGAAAATATCTGCGGTCTGGTCCCCTGAGCTGACATGAGATGGGGAGATAAAACCCTTTTGAATCATATCTCATACAAAGTGACAATCAACTTCAATGTGCTTAGTTCGTTCATGAAATGCTGGAGTATTTGTGATAAATATAGCAGCTTGATTGTCACATTCCAGTGCCATAGGAAGTGGCACATCTATATATAGTTCAGTGAGAACAGCTTTAACCCACATTATTTTTGCACTAACCTGGGCCATCGCCCTATATTCAGATTCTGCACTGGATCTTGCTACAACAGTTTGCTTCTTGTTTCTCCATGAGACGAGAGAATCCCCAACATATACAACAAATCCAGTGGTGGACTTTCTATCTTTAGGACATCCTGCATAATCTGCATCTACGCATGTTGAGACAGTGATCTATTTGCCTTTCTTAAATAATAGTCCTGCACCTGGAGATGATTTAAGATACATGAGTATCATATGTATAGCATCCATATGTACCTGACGTCATTGCTCCATGAATTGACTCGCCCGACTAATAGCAAAGGATATATCGGGTCTAATAATGGACCATGGTAACATAAAGAAGTTTACCAACTAGTTCTCTGTATCTCCTCCTATCCACTTCATCAGTATCATCATCATAAAGTTTCATACTTGGATCCATAGGTGTACTGGTAGGCCGACATCCAAGCATTCTTGTTTCACTCAGTAAGTCTGTGACATATTTCCTTTGAGTCATCACGAGTCCTTGTTGATTCCTGGCAAATTCCAGTCCCAGAAAATATCAAGGACTCCAAGGTCCTTGGTGACAAACTCACGACCCAACATTTCTTTTGCCCTCTTGATTTCTTGTATATCATCTCCTATAATGAGAATATCATCAACATATACCATAATTGCAACCATACCTCTAGATGTTTTCTGTATAAAGAGGGAGTGATCTGCATTAGAACGTTTGTACCGCTGTTTTTCAAACAGGTCTAAAAGCTTTTGGAACCAAGCTCTAGGACTCTGCTTAAGGCCATAGATCGCCTTATGAAGTCTACACACTGGTGAATACCCCCCCTCAATAGCAAAACCAGGTGGTTGTTGCATGTAGACTTCCTCCTGAAGATCACCATATAAGAAAGCATTCTTGACATCTAACTGGAACAATGGCCAATCTCGAATAACAACAAGAGATAGAAGAATCCGTAAGGTGGAATGACGAGCACCAGGCGAAAATGTATCAAGATAATCCACCCCATGTGTCTGTGTAAATCCTCGTGCAACTAGACGTGCTTTGTATCTATCGATGCTACCATCTGCATTTTGTTTGACTGTGAACACCCATTTGCAGCCAACTGTAGACACGCCCGTAGGAGTAGGAACAAGACTCCAGGTACCTCTCGACTGAAGAGCCGCCATTTCTTCCTCCATAGCTAAGCGCCATCTACCATCCTGTAAAGTCTCTGGGTAATTCCGTGGAATGTCCACAGCATATAGTGTTGGAGTATAAGTTGTATATGCGTCACTTAAGGGAGATGGGTAAATGGATCTCTCTAGGATCCATTTACCCCATCCATATGTTTAGTCCCACATCTACGAGTGGTGGGACTTTGAGGCTCTGTGGAGGCTATATAAGGATCCCCAGACCTCTTGTATCAGATGAGAAATAGCAATGAAGCATATGCCCCTTTGAGGGCTTCTCTCGTGATTTCATCCCACTCCTTAGGGGGTAGGGTTCCATGTAAATCATGGTGTTCCATGTTTATTCTTTCTGTCTTATGCTCTGTTTATCATTCCGCTTCCGCATTCTCTATTTTCTAACATGGTATCACAGCGGGTTCGTTTCTCGGAGATTTCATTATTATATTCAAGATTTGGTTTTTTCGGATTTGTTATAAGCTCTAGGGTTTTCTATGTTGAAACCTTAAATCTGGGCAAGATCCTCTCTGCACGGCGATTATCCAAGCTTCGCAGCCGCATGCACTTCAAGGTACCCTAGCTTCAAGATGTTAAGGGCCTTCCGCTTGCAGGTCGATGCTATAGGCAATGCATCTCTCATCGGCAGGGGGAGTCCTATCAATGCGGGAGTAGGCGGAGTAGCATATGGTGGCACCCAGGAGAAGGTGTCGCACAGATCTGTGCATTACAATCCAAGAGAAGGTGCCACACTGTACCCTCCTCCTCCAACTCATGCCCTAAGGCGACTACCTCCCGCGCGCCCTAAGGTGCCGCTAGCCGCACCTCCCTGCTCCTTGCATTGCTCTTCCAGGCGACAGCACGTTCCAAATGCGCAAGCGACAATCTGTCGCACGATGCTTCAAAGAAGAGGACACCATGCGGAGATCTCTTGATTGCCCTCCCGTCTAAGCTCCAGGCGATACTCCCTGTCGCAGGCGTGAGCCCATCGCCATCTTCCTGTCGCACTCGGGCGGCAAGGAACACCCAGGCGGCGGCGAACCCCTGCCGTACCTCCTATCTCCCGCGACAACCCTTCGCACGAGCCCCTGGTGTCGATCTACATCACCTCTCGTCAGCGTGGCAACCCTCGGCGGTCCCCTCCAGCGGCGGCGACACCTTTATGGCATCGGAGCCCTCCCATCCACTCCAGCAGCGCAGTCGAAATGCCTCTTCGGCTGTCAAGGCGGCGCATGCGAGCTCCTTCGCGGGCGCACGGTCTACGCGTGTCCTCCAAGACCTCCAGATCAGGGAACCCTAAAAGGGGGCGGCAACAACATCAGATAGGGTTCCCACGATGGGGAACCCTAGGCATGTTGGTTATTTTAAAAAAAATTGGGAGGCTTATTTAAGGCCTTATGGGGGCCGTGGTCTTTAGGCCTAAGAAGGCCATATTTCTTTGTTAAAAAAGGAGGGAGAAGGTGAGTCAGATATATATATATATAAAGAGAGGAGAGTTAAAAAAAGAGGCACGTACAAAAAAAAGTACACAATTTTAATAAAATGTTCGAAAAGCCATAAAAAATATTGTTACAATTAATTAAAAAATATATATTATAGCCGGAAAAAAATGAAATGGCCCATTGTTATCCATGTTTTGAGAATCCGAAAAAATTTGTAATCGGCTTATTTGGTTTTGTGTTTTCCCCATATTATCATGTATTCTCCCAACTTGGACGATGTCAATTTTCCGACAAGTATGGGAGAAAGGGGGAGTATTGTGTACAGTCACAGGTCTTGATCAAGATTCCAGATTCAGATGTCAGTCTCCAGACCAGCCAGTTGATCAGACACTACAGATTCCAGTTTCAGACTTGACGATTGATTTCGAGTCTCCAGTTTCAGATACACACGAGTATGCCGTCTTATTTCAGATGAGCACATGTATGTCATCTTTTGTAGTGGTCCCCATCTTTTCTTGTTTTGTCAGTCAGAGTTTTCATGTGAGCCATAGGGACTCCAGAGTAGAGGACCATTCCCTACGCCATGTTGGCAATGGTTTTCATGTGGTATCATAGGGACACTAGAGTAGTGTACCATTCTCTGTGCCAGATGGGAGAGACCCAGTTCTCCGATGAGGAGACTATTCCATACTCCATTCTCCAGCGACCGTGGACTCCGACGAGGATTGCACTTCCACAGCCTTTTCAGTTCGGACCTTTTCAAAGAAGGAGCAGTTGTCCACATGTTGTGGCGGGCCAGAGTACTCCGACGAGGAGACTCATTTCCAGTTGCAGTGACTTTGACAGGCGCAGTTCAGAGCACATGCTCTCCGACAAGGAGATTCAACAGACTCACACTCCAGCCCGTTCGTTCTCCTCACCTGCACGGCAGGAGAAGCAATGTCCTCGACAGCAGCAGTTGTGCGTGTTGAGTTGATATTGTCCGTAGTGTTATGTACCGTGAGTTGAGTTTCTTTCTATTTGTTTGTCCAAGCTGAACATTGCATGCTCCAGCTTGAGGGGGAGTGTTGGAGTATAAGTTGTACATGTGTCACTTGAGGGAAATGGGTAAATGGATCTCTCCAGGATCCATTTACCCCATCCATATGTTTAGTCTCACATCTACCAATGGTGGGACTTGGAGGCTCTGTGGAGGCTATATAAGGAGCCCCAGACCTCCTGTATCAGATGAGAAAAAGCAATGAAGCATATGCCCCTTTGAGGGCTTCTCCCGTGGTTTCATCCCGCTCCTTAAGGAGTAGGGTTCCACGTAAAATCATGGTGTTCCATGTTAATTCTTTCTGTCTTATGCTCTGTTTATCATTCCGCTTCTGCATTCTCTATTTTCTAACAGATAGGGCAAGAGCAAAGTTCCTGAATTCACCTCGCCGACGATCAGACGAAAACACAGATGCTATAGGATATGCCGACGATCAAAACTCTGTGTTACGTATAATTTTCAATTTGTATTTCTGCAGCAACCTCAGGCTGATCCCATGATTTGTAGAGCAGATAGAGTTATTAACCTCTTTGTTGTGATCATAAAATGGAAGTTTAAGACCCTAATCGGCTTGTGAGTATGTGCTTCTCTAGAATTCTGGGGATACAGACAATCAGTCCTCGTTCTGCAGCATTGTTGTCTGTTATCATTGAATGGAATGCTTGTGGTCACTAGTTATTGTTGTAATTTCAAGGTGCCACTAGTTGCTGTTGAAATTTAAACCCAGAGTCGATAAATAAATCGGTTTAAACTGCAAATATGGAGCTTCTACATAAATGGCGATCTAAAGACAAACCTAACGGGTAAGATGGAGATGCTGCCCAGAAGTTGCACCGATGGGAGGAGGCTAACCAATGTCCTCCGTAGGAAGAACATGTTTTTTTGGGTTCAATGGGGCTCGGCTGCCCCCCTCATAATTTTGGAGCGTTTTTTTTTGTTTTTTTTTTCAAAAATATCATTATGTATATTCATCTGTATATCCCTCTTATATATCATTTGAATCTCGTCAAAAACAGAGACTCTTATGCCATCCATCCAGATAGGTCAATTACAACAATCTTTAGACTGTTAAAATTACATGTTCTAGATGGATGGCATAAGAGTCTATCTTTATGACGAAATTCGAATGATATATTATAGGGACATATTGATGAATATACATGGTGATATTTTCAAAAAAATAAAAAAATTGTGGAAAAATTGGACTGGGGCAGCCCCATTTTTTTCTCTTTTTAAAGAGCATACATTATTCTTACATTTATTATACAATTTGCACGTATATTTGGAGATCGAATCGGAAATCCCAACAAAAAGGTTGGAGCGGGTTGGACCATAGAATCAAACTGGTTTAACCAGATGATGATGTCATTATCTTTTAAAATCGGATTATATCAAATCGGTAAGGAAAAACGGTTGAACCGGGTAATTAAGCCGTAATGGATTAGAACATGTACAAAATACACACACACTTGAAATAAAAATATAATAAACAAACAATTAAAATATCATACTTTATACACAAAATATATTTCTTGAATATGCAACATTAATTGTTATTCATATAGATACAAATAATATTGCACTAAATACTCCAGTGTAATAATAGCTTAATTATACTTATTATCCAATCCGTTCAAGAAGTTGAGTTGGAGCAGTTGGTTAGTACTTTGTAATGAATTACAATAGGTCATGAGTTTAACAATCATCATAGCTATTATTATTTTAATATGAATTCAAATTTGAATTGTGGTTGAGTGGTTCAATTTAGAGTGAACTGTGATAAATCGGGTTGCAAATAGTCGTCGGACTGGTGGTTCAACCAAAATTGTGCCAATTTGACCCGAACCGTGAAATCGATTAACTGGACCGGTCCAAGCTCGATTCACATGTCCAACCGGTTGAACCGGCTGATCCAATCCGGTTTGAATAAAATTGGTATATTTAGCTCAGGAAAATAGAAGACATCTATCTAGTTGTGATTGCTATCAATTTGGTCAATTAAAAAATGATAAAAAATGCTTCGTTGTTCTATATATGAATGTTTATTTTTTAATTGTTCTATTTACAGTAATATTATGAATGATTATTTACTCATTTTTAATAGATGATTTTCAAAATATTCATATATAGATAAGTTATTTTCTTTGGAGATCCATCACTCTAGCAAGATTGATCGTACTCGAAATATCTATGTGAATGGATCGATCAATTCATCGCCTCAAAGATTGAAAACTACTGGCAGGCTGAAGAAAAAAACGAAAGAAGGCATGAGGCGCTGAATATGTAAAAGATACGAAAAACATTTCACTTGTCGAGGTGTAGACATTGCAAGGAATTTGGGCATAATCAAAGGTGAAGATCTTTTGATCTTACACAGGATATTGAGGAGAGACGACAACACTCTTTCAGATTACGCTAGAAGCGCATGTGTATTTCTGCTGGAGATGGTAACACCTTATTCTCATATGTACTCTCTCTTTTGTGATGGAACAATAAAGTAATGGTTTAATGCATCTATTTGGTAACATTGACTCCTTTCTGTAATCTTTCCTCGCTTATATTTGCTTCTTAGAGTGTTTGCGTCAACCTGGTATGAATCATTGATGCACCATACTGTATTTCAAGATGGTATGAAACAACCGGGACTCGCAATCGAGGTTTTAAAAATCGGATCGGACATTGAATCGGTTAGTCTTCTGTTTGGTCCAACCGGGTTGGACCGTCGGTGCAAATCGGTCGGACTGGTGATGATGTCATCATGACATCACCATTCTTATCGACTCAGAAAAAATCAGACCGGACTTAATTTACTGGTCTGACTGGTCGAACCGGTTTTTTGAACCGATAAAACCAGATACATACATGCAAGTATATATTTATATATCATTGAAATAATCATTAAAATGTCAAATCTTTCAATAGAATAATATGATTGTCTATTTCGAGTAAAACTCTACAAATGTCAGCCACATTTTCTAGCATTATAAATGAATATAATATTATAATTATTTATTTATAGTTGCTTCTAGAAATTCACTCTAAGAAAGTAGTGGCACAATTTATAGTCCGAAATAGAGAGGAACATAACTGATATTGCAAAAATTAAAAAGGCACACGTGATAAAAATCCTATTATTTCATTATTTAAATCTTTATTTTTTAACAATTTACCAAACCATCAAAACTAAGTCAATCCAGGTCAATCGGTCCGACCACGGTCGGACCCGGTTTGTTATTTTCTTTTTTTGAAATTAATTACATAAAACCGGTCGAACCGACGGGGCCGAGGCGGTTCCCAGTCCAACCGGTTCGATCGGTCGGTCCGGTCCAGTTTTTTAAACCCTGCTCGCAATCTTCCCCTATCCCGCGATGGAACATTTTACTACTTGTGTTGTGCCCATGAAGAAGCTGGATACACTAATTAGATGGATTGCGAAGATTGCTTCTGTTGATTTGTTGTATGTGGAGCTGCTTTGTTGCTAATCTTTGCGCTTAAGCGCAGATGTATTAATTTTATCTTCTTGACAACCTTAGTACCGGACATTAAAGACTTGAATGCATAAATTAGTAGTATGCCAATCAGAGACTTAAATGCATTTCATAGCTTCTTAGCTGAAAATTCGAGCTTCTATCTCATTCAAGAAATGCAGAAAAGTGAAGAACAAAAGTTTCATGTGACAAACATGCTTATTCTAATTAAAAGTCTACAGGAGTTGAGAGGACTCTTGACACATCACAGCTTTTACCAGCAAATAAACTAAGATAAGGAGAATAATCCATTTACAACTGCAACATTTGATGTTTGCACACAACTATTGCTCGTGATATTTCTTCTCGTCCCTGTCGCATTCTGCTTCATTTTCAGCGTATGAAAGTTCAATCTCCTTCTTGAGAAATCCGACAATGACCTCCTTTCCTCGATTGCAAATAGGGAGATATCAAACCATTCAAAATAATTACATAAAGTCGTCGTCCTGTATTTTTTGGTCCACGATTTCCGCAACTTTGTTACGATTTCGCAAATCACAACTGCATCTCTTACTCCGAGTATAGTTGTGAGAGTTATGCATCTGATGGGTGCAGGATGAAGCCATTTCCATAGAACAATCAAAATATGGGATTTCCAAATTATATACATTGCCTTTTGAATCATCCAAACTAATCAAATTCAAATGAAATTGTTGTCCACTGAAAGTGTAGATAGTACAAGTAAATTGGAATCATCTCAACCAGGCGGACATAAATTTCAATAAACATATGAAAATGAGGAATCGCTTTCTAATTTCATGAAAAAAGTCTACTATGCTCACTTTCTAACAATTGTATGGTGTATGTGTAAGGAACATATTCAGGATTTTTATTTTTTTGAATAAAGTTTCTGCTTTGAAATCATTGTCGCCAATTGTGAGAGGAATATATGTTGGGTTCCTTTGCAATTTCCAGCCCCAACTTGGGGGGAGGGGCATCTTTGATATTTGCCCAAATTTGCATCTCATTCCAGAGAACCCCAATTGGGGTTTTCATTCTCAATTCCAGAATGACGAGCGGCTATTCGTCCCCCCCCCCCATTTTCCAGCGACGCCAACAGTAGGGTTTTGGAACCCCATCTTCTCCTTCTTCCTCCACGCGAGCGGGAGAGCGAGAGAGAGAGAGAGAAGCCGAGCATCCGTGCTCGAGGGCAGCAGCAGCTGGGTGTTTTGGGAGTCGCGGTTTGGGTGTGGAGGGTGGAGGTGTTGGGCGAGCTCGAGAGGAGCATCGGGGAGGTCGTTGCGGACGACCTCAAGAAGCCGAACATCGTTTGGGTCTCCATCCGGGAGCCCACAAGGGGAGTCACTTTATCCTTCTTGGATTTAAGCACAATATTGGTATTTTGTATACCTAGGGATAGTTTGTTCCTTGTAGAAGAACTATCCATTGTGTGTGTGGCTTTGTACCTCGGTTTTGTGGGCAACAAAACAGGAAAAAACATTTGGCTCCATTTGACCGTAGTGGAATCGTTGCTGGTCTTGCCCCGTGGTTTTTCCCTTACTCACATTGAGTAAGGGTTTCCACGTAAAAATATCTGTCTCTTGTGATTGCCTATTGTGCTTGTGATTGATTGTGCTTGTCATTGTTGCTATTGAGTTCCCGTGTGGGGAACATATATTTGTTGTGCCATCTTTGCTGCAGGACAGTTTTATAGGGGATATATCTTGGATTGATTTCATCCTCATTATCCCCAATAAGTGGTATCAGAGCACAGGTTGTGCAAAAATAGGCTAAGATGATGAGGGAACAATGATCAAGCTCACAAGTAGCAATTGGCATATTTGGAAGGTCAAGATGGAAGATATCTTGTATTGTAAGGACCTCCACAATCCCGTGGAGGGGGGGAGTGCCAAGCTGGAGAACATGTCCGTAGGAGAGTGGACAAAGTTGAACCGAAAGGCCATTGGGACCATTCGGAAGTGGCTTGACATATTGGTCTTTCATCATGTTGTTGAGGAGACGAATGCGAAGGAGCTATGGAACAAGTTGTCCGAGCTCTATGACCAGAAGACTGCTACCAACAAGGCTTTCTTGATTAGAAAGCTTGTGAATTTGAAGTACAAAGATGGATGCAAAGTGACGGAGTATCTGAATGACTTCCAAAGCATAATCAACCAGTTGACGTCCATGAGTTTGACACTTGATGACGAGTTGCAGGCACTTCTCTTGTTGGGTTCACTACCAGACAGTTGGGAGACTTTAGTAGTCACCATGAGCAACTCTGCTAAGGATAGCAAGTTGACCATGGCTATGGTCAATGGCAGTCTCCTCAATGAGGAGATTAGACGTCGCTCTTCGGGAGAGGCATCCTCCTCCTCACATGTGTATGCAGTTGAGAGGAGAGGAAGATCCAGCAGCAGAGGAGTGTCACAGGAGAGGCAGAAATCCAGAGACAAGTCCAAGGGCAGAGGAAAGTGTCACCATTGTCAGAAGCCGGGTCACTGGAAGAGAGATTGCATGGTTTAGAAGAGAGAGCAAGCTGAAGCCAAGAAAGACCAGAAAAAGGAAGATGGAAATGTAGCTGCAGTTGTGGCAGATGACAGTGCAGAAGAGGTGATTCTCACCTTCCAGGACCAGTGCTTGCACGCAGGGAGTGATTTGGAGTGGGTCGTTGATACAGCCGCCTCCTATCATGTGACTCCACACATGGAGTTCTTCACCACCTACACCAGTGGTGATTACGGGAGAGTCTTGATGGGTAATGAGAGTTACTCTAAGATCATTGGCATGTGCACCATCTCGATTCAGACGGATGTTGGGTGCTCAATGACCCTCCAGAATGTGAGGCATGTTCCTGATGTGCGGCTTAGCCTTATATCTGACTCACAACTAGATAGTGAAGGCTACCATCTGAAGTTCGGCGACATCAAGTGCAAGATTAACAAGGGTTCTCTCATCATGGCGAGAGGCAGTTTGTGTCACACACTCTACATGACTAGAGTGAAGGTCATGGATGGCAGCTTGCATGCTAGTGAAGCAGATAACTCAGATTTGTGGCACCGTCGGCTTGGCCACATGAGCCAGAAGGGCTTGCAGCTTTTGAGCAAGAGAGAGTTGATCCCCTACCACAATGTCATCACTTTATCTCCTTGTGATGCATGTAAGGTTGGGAAGAGTAGGAGTACGTCATACAGGACCAGATCCAAGGTGAAGGGAGACCTTCTACAGTTGGTTCATTCTGATATTTGTGGTCCTATGGGCACGGCCTCTTTGAGAGGCAATATGTATTTTGTCACCTTCATTGATGATGCATCTAGAAAGGTATGGGTGTATGTGCTAAGGACGAAGGATCAAATGTTTGATTGCTTCAAGAAGTTCCATGCCATGGTTGAGCGCGAGACAGGAAAATTGTTGAAGTGTCTACGCACGGATAATGGGGGAGAGTACACCTCCCATAGCTTTCAGGGCTATTGTGCAGAGCACGGCATCATGCATGAGAGGATAGAGCCATGCACACCCCAGCACAATGGTCTAGCTGAGAGGATGAATAGGACCATTGTTGAGAGAGTTCGTTGTATGCTGAAGATAGAGAAGTTGCCCAAGATCTTTTGGGTTGAGGCGGTTCACACCGCATGTTACGTGGTAAACCGTTCTCCATCAGTTCCTTTGGGCTTCCATATTCCAGAGCATGTTTGGACAGGGAAAGACCCCTCATATGCTCATTTGAGGGTTTTTGGATGCAAGACATATGCATTGGTACCCAAGGAGCAGCGGAAGAAGTTGGATGACAAGGCGGTGCCTTGTATTTTTCTTGACTATGGAGATCAGGAATTCGGATACCGTCTTTGGGATCCAAGGAAGAAGACAGTCACCAAACACAGTGATGTGATTTTTTATGAGAATCAGACATTGGCTGAGGACACCACTGAGAGTGGTGATGGAGATGAGATCTCCATGGATGATGACAGTGATGAGGACACAGAGCCCTCTCCAGTACAGGGTACAGGTGGAAAGGATGGGCAGCTAGAGCAGCGCAAGCCAGATGCAGACCCCGTTGATGCAGGTCCAGGGGACCAAGGGCAGGGGGAGCAGCCTCATCCACATGCAGATGCAGCAGTGCCTCTGGTCAGGAGATCTGAGAGGACACACCAACCATCATCCCATTACCCCACTTCCAGGTATGTGATGCTCACAGATGCAGGTGAGCCGTACACATTTGAGGAGGCACATATACATAAGGACAAGGGTCATTGGCAGAATGCAATGAACGAAGAGATGCCATCTCTCAAGAAAAATCACACTTATGACCTTGTTGAGCTTCCTAAAGGGAAGAGAGCCTTGAAGAACAAGTGGGTTTACAAGCTGAAGTCAGATGACAGTGGCAAGCTGGTGAAGCATAAGGCCAGGTTGGTAGTGAAAGGGTTCAGCAAGAAGGAAGGAATGGACTATGCTGAGATCTTCTCTCCAGTGGTGAAGATGAATTCAGTGAGAATGGTGCTAGGACTTGTTGCTAGCATGGACCTTGAGCTAGAGCAGATGGATGTGAAGACGACATTTCTTCACGGTGATTTAAAGGAAGAGATCTACATGGAGCAGCCACAGGGTTTTCAAGAGAAAGGGAAAGAGCACATGGTTTGCAGGTTGAGAAAGAGTCTTTATGGCTTGAAGCAAGCATCGAGACAGTGGTACTTGAAGTTTGATGCTTTCATGGGAAAGTAGGGCTTCAAGAGGACTACATCTGACCCATGTGTATACGTTCGTCATCTTCCCAATGACATGTTCGTCATTCTTTTGATATATGTGGATGACATGTTGATTGTAGGTCATGATTCGAACCTCATTGCAAAGCTCAAGAGAGAACTCTCCAAGGAGTTTGAGATGAAAGATTTGGGCAAGGCCAGTCACATCCTTGGGATGCAGATTACAAGGGACAGGAAGAAGCACATGCTGTGGTTGTCACAGGAGAGCTATGTTGAACGCGTGTTGGAGCGGTTCAACATGAAGAATGCCAAACCTGTCAGTACGCTCTTAGCCTCTCATTTCAAGCTAACCAAAGAGTCATGTCCGTATACTTCTGAGGAGAAAGCAGAGATGGCCAAGATCTCATACCAGTCAGCAGTTGGGAGCCTCATGTATGCAATGGTTTGCACTAGACCTGACATAGCCCATGCAGTGGGCGTGGTGAGCAGATTCATGTCCAACTCAGGGAAGGACCATTGGGAGGCAGTAAAGTGGATCTTGAGATATTTGAGAGGGACCTCAAGTATGTGTCTTGTGTTTGGGAGGTCAAATCCCAAACTATGTGGCTACACTGATGCAGATATGGCAGGAGATATGGACCAGCGAAAGTCTACCTCAGGCTACATTTTCACTTTTGCAGGGGGAGCCATATCATGGCAATCCAAGCTACAGAAATGTGTTGCTCTCTCGACTACCGAGGCCGAATACATTGCAGCAGCAGAGGCTGGAAAAGAAGTGTTGTGGCTACAACGCTTTCTTGGTGAGTTTGGATTGGATGACAGTGAGCCAGTTGTGTTTTGTGATAGCCAGAACGCTATAGACTTGAGCAAGAGTACCATGCACCATGCTCGGACAAAGCACATTGATGTGAGATACCATTGGTTGAGGGATGCAATTGAACAGAAGGAGCTTATGTTGAAAAAGATTCACACCGATGAGAACCCCTCAGACATGTTGACCAAGGCAGTCACTCGTGACAAGCTTCAGCTCTGTAGAGAGCTGAGCGGTGTTACCTCTTCTTGACAACACCTCCCCGTTGGGGCTGGAAGGGGAGGTTGTTGGGTTCCTTTGCAATTTCCAGCCCCAACTTGGGGGGGAGGGGCATCTTTGATATTTGCCCAAATTTGCATCTCATTCCAGGGAACCCCAATCGGGGTTTTCATTCCCAATTCCAGAACGACGAGCGGCTATTTGTTCCCCCCATTTTCCAGCGACGCCAATAGCAGGGTTTTAGAACCCCATCTTCTCATTCTTCCTCCACGCAAGCGGGGGAGCGAGAGCGAGAGAGAAGCCGAGCATCCGTGCTCGAGGGCAGCAGCAGCTGGGTGTTTTGGGAGCCGCAGTTTGGGTGTGGAGGGTGGAGGTGTTGGGCGAGCTCGAGAGGAGCATCGGGGAGGTCGTTGCGGACGACCTCAAGAAGCCGAGCATCGTTTGGGTCTCCATCCGGGAGCCCACAAGGGGAGTCACTTTATCCTTCTTGGATTTAAGCACAATATTGGTATTTTGTATACCTAAGGATAGTTTGTTCCTTGTAGAAGAACTATCCATTGTGTGTGTGGCTTTGTACCTCGGTTTTGTGGGCAACAAAACCAGGAAGAACATTTGGCTCCATTTGACCGTAGTGGAATCGTTGTCGGTCTTGCCCCGTGGTTTTTCCCTTACTCACATTGAGTAAGGGTTTCCACGTAAAATCCTTGTCTTGTGGTGATTGCCTATTGTGCTTGTGATTGATTGTGCTTGTCATTGTTGCTATTGAGTTCCGGTGTGGGGAACATATATTTGTTGTGCCATCTTTGATGCAGGACAGTTTTATAGGGGATATATCCTGGATTGATTGCATCCTCATTATCCCCAATAATATATACAATTTCCAGAGTTAGTATACTGTGCGAATATTGATAAAGAATATATAATTACCTAACCAATGGGAACAAAATCCATAAGAAATTTCACTTCTTCAACATAAAAATGGAAGAAGATCTAGCATTTTACCTCAAAGAAGCACTGGGAGCTTTGGAGAATCTTGGAGAAGAGAGACTTGGCAATATCGAGCGAAGTAGGGGTGAAATCGCCCAAATTTCGTCCATATCATGTCACTTGGTAAATTGCACTATAGCCAGAATCCATATGTCGGCGATATACGTTAAAATCCAGAAAAATGACAAGGAAGCTAGTATCGACGCCTCCTTCCCACCAATAGCGATATATCGTGACATTTCATACCTTGATTTTCTTTCACAAGGAACACATGAAGTTCATCTTCTTTTCATCCACCATGCATTAATTTTATGAGTGGCATCTCATTCAGTTCCTCAAATTTTTTTGTTCGATAAAACTTAATTAAGTAAAAGTATCATTTTTCATAATGAAATGTGTTCCAAGCTTTACATTTGTCACATATCTTGCTAGATGTTGAAGTTACATCCCATTTACTTAATTTTAATGCTACTTGGTTGAAACTCCTTATCATCCTAGAGCCTTCCTCCCTATATCATGAGAATATTCTCTATGTCATTCCATCTTGTCATAGAAGTTACATTCCATCTTGAGAATCCTCCCTATATCACAATCTTTATCAAAATTAATGAAGACTATATAAAGGTCATTTGTTATTCTAAAAAGTTATTTGTTCTCCTTTAATGTTGAAACTTATCTCAACCTCCCTTTGCTTATCTCCTGTCTATCATGATGTCAGTATGACTAGTCAATTTGATACATTGTTGTTTGCGGACTTTTTGTATATTTTTTATTTCTGTATAAAGATACAAAGCAGGAAAACTAAAGTAGCTAATAAGTAAGCGTAGTTGTGTCTAATTGGCAATACTAGTGTCGAGCTTGGAGTCTTTTTGGTCCGTGCTATTTCGCCCGATTTTTTTATTTTTTTTGAAATTTCTCCCATGAATATTCATCACTATATCCCTATATTATGCTATTAAAATTTCGTGCGAACCAGAGACTCGTACGGCCTCCATCCAGACAATCATTTTTTAACGGTAACAGAATTGCTAAAAACGACCCTTCTGGATGGAGGCCGTATGAGTCTCTGTTTCACGTGAAATTTGAATGACATAATATAGGAATATATTGATGAAAATTCACAGAAGAAATTTCAAAAAAAGCTAAAAACATGGGCGAAACGGCGTGGGGGAGCCAAGTTAGCTCCCCCATGGGGACAACCCCATTTTACCCACATATATATAGGGTAAAATGGGGCTGCCCCATGGGAGTAGCCAACTTGGCTACTCCCACCCCTATTTTCCCCTCATTTTTTTTATTTCTTTAGAAAATAAAAATCTGTATATTCATCACTATATCCCTCTAACATTCTATTAAAATTTTGTCAGAAACAGAGACTCTTAGGCCCTCCATCCAGGCGTTATTTTTTTAACGGTCGCAGGATTTTTTAAATCGACCATGTTTGGATGGAGGCCGTAGAAGTCACTGTTTCTGATGAAATTTTAATAGAATGTTAGAGGGATATAATGATGCATTTACAAATTTTTATTTTCCAAAGAAATAAAAAAATGAGCGGAAAATTGGGGTGGGAGTAGCCAAGTTGGCTACTCCCAGGGGGCAACCCCATTTAACCCTATATATATATATATGAGGAAAGGGAGCATACTTTGTGAAGTAGGTAACCTTACCTACTTTTACATCCAATTTTTGCATTTTTTTATTTTTTTGAAAAATGCAACCGTGGATTTTCATAATTATATCCCTCTAATATGTCATTCGAATTTCGTCAGAAATAAGGACTTCTACGGCATCCATCCAGACAGTCATTTTTTAACGGTCACAGATTTGCTGTATTTTTAAAATACAGCAAATCTGTGACCGTTAAAAAATGACTGTCTGGATGGAGGCCGTAGGAGTCTCCGTTTCTGATGAAATTTGAAAAAAAATAAAAATTTTGCAAAAAATGAAATGTGAAGTAGGTAAGTTACCTACTTCACAAAGTAGGCTCCTTTCCCTATATATATATATAGAGAGAGAGAGAGTTTAATGGGGCTGCCCCTTGCGGGCAGCCAACGTGGCTGTCCCCGCGTTTTTTCGACGTTTTTTTTTTGAAAAATATCGTCATGTATATTCATCCCTATATCCCTCTTATATGTCATTCGAATTTCGTCAGAAATAAAGACTCATACGGCATCCATCGAGATAGTCATTTTTTAACGGTAACATGATTTTTTAAATCAACATCATCTTGATGGAGGCCGTAGGAGTCTCTATTTCTGACGAAATTCGAATGGCATATAGGAGGGATATAGGGATGCACATACATGGCGATATTTTTCAAAAAAAATAAAAAAAACGTCGAAAACGGTGCGGGGGCAGCCATTATTGGCTGCCCGTAAGGGGTAACCCCATTAAACTAATATATATATATATATATATATATATATATATATAGAGAGAGAGAGAGAGAGAGAGAGAGAGAGATTAATGGGGGGCAGCCAACATGGCTGCCCCCACGCCATTTTCGGCATTTTTTTTTGAAAAAAATCGTCATGTATATTCATCCCTATATCCCTCTTATATGCCATTCGAATTTCGTCAGAAATAGAGACTCCTACGGCCTCCATCTTAGACAGTCATTTTTTAATGGTAACAGGATTTGTTAAATCGACACTATCTCGATGTATGCCGTAAGAGTCTCTGTTTCTGACGAAATTCGAATGGCATATAAGAGGGATATATGGATGAATATAAATGATGATATTTTAAAAAAAAATAAAAAAATATCAAAATAGGGGGCGGGACAGCCATGTTGGCTGCCCCCATGAGGCAGCCCCATTAAATCCATACACACACATACATGCATACATACATAAATGAATACATAAATACATATATATATATGCGTAAAATGGGGCTGCCCCCATGGGGGAGCTAACTTGGCTCCCCCCCGCGTCATTTCGCCTAAATTTTTATTTTTTTGGAAAATATCTTCCGTGGATTTTCATCAATATATCCCTATATTATGTCATTCAAATTTCGTGCGGAACAGAGATTCCCACGGCCTCCATCTAGAAGGGTCGTTTTTAGCAATTCTGTTACCGTTAAAAAAATGAATGTATGGATGGAGGCTGTACGAGTCTCTGTTTCGCACGAAATTTTAGTAGCATAATATAGGGATATAATGATGAATATTTATGGAAGAAATTTTCAAAAAAAACGGACGAAATAATGCAGGGGGAGCCAAGTTAGCTCCCCCTAGGGGGCAACCCCATTTAACCCTATATGTGTATATGGGTTAAATGGGGCTGCCCCTTGGGGGGAGTTAACTTGGCTCCCCCCATCCCATTTCGTTCGGTTTTTTTATTTTTTTGAAAATTTCTTCTGTGGAATTTCATCACTATATCCCTACATTACGTTATTAAAATCTCATGCGAAACAGCGACTCCTACGGGCTCCATCCTTACAGTCATTTTTTAACTGTAACAGAATTGCTAAAAATGACTCCGTCTGGATGGAGGTCGTAGGAGTCTCTGTTTCGTGCGAAATTTTAATGACATAATATAGGGATATATTGATGAAAATCCACGGAAGAATTTTTTCAAAAAAATAAAAAAAAATAGGCGAAACACCGCGGGAAGAGCCAAGTTAGCTCCCCCCAATGAAGGCAGCCCCATTTTACCCTATATATATATATATAAGTAGTTGTGGTTGTAATTATTTTTGCTGTAAAAACAAATCATTCATTGATTCTTACTGGCATAACAGATGAGGTGAAGCAGCTTGCTGAAGAGGTTCGCAACAGAATAAAAAACCAACTTGGTGCCGATTATTTGGTACAAATATACAACACGGTGAGAAAGAAGCTCAAGGAAAAGAAGGATAAAAGGAGACAAGAAGAGAAGCTGATGGCAATCACAGACCCTGCACGAACCGCGAAGCGAAAGCTTCTGAAATCCGCAAAGCACCAGGCTCACAAGAGGAGAAAGATAATGGGGCTGAAGATGGAACAGTGCAGATGGTGATATTCCAATCGTCGTACATGGATTGGAGTGTACAGTTTATTGGGTCGGGTTTACAGAGAGGATCCTCTGCTGTGGTGTTGTGCCTGCTGTAACCGTGGGAACCGCTCGATCTTGATCGAGAGGTTCACACGATTTTGCATGGTACATGCCCAAAAAAAGTACAAAATTGTGTGAACTGCTTGATCAAGATCGAGTGGTTCCCACGGCCACAGCAGACTCTGCTGCGTTTTGGCCCACATCATACGATCTGGGTCCTCGGGTTTATCCTTGATTGCTTACATGTGTAACCTCACACATTGGGAGACATGCCAGTCTTGTATGCTGTGGTATATGATCGTAAGTTATCTGTTGCCCTATCCAGCTTACAGTCTCCGGCATCGGTAGGGCCAAATGGTCAATGACAGTCATCAAAGTTGTTGAAGTTCGTCGACTTTTTTTGTATGGAAGGAATATGCATTCATTTAGGATGCACAGTGCAGTGTGTCTATCATCTAAAAGATCATGGTCCAAATACCTCCTTTGTACCACAAAGTTTGTGGGGGTTGCATTAGGTAGGCGACAATTAGCATAAAAATAATCGGATTTTCCAACATGGATTTGGGTAAGAATCCATGTAGTCGACCTTACTTAAAGTGGGAGAAACTCTGTCATTTTTTTTACCCCTTCCATATGTAAATGTTAGAATGTTTGTTTTGCAGTTTGAAACACATTCCACTCAACATAACAAGTAATTTCCATCAATATTTTATTCTAAAAAATGAAGAAGAAAAGGATCGGATTTGAGGAGTTGCCTGCATATGTGACTTGTCCGTCTAGGCTCCCTTTTCCCATATATATTATTAAAATCGAACCTGAAAATAAGTATGGAGATGCTGATAGAAATAGAAAGAAAGTGTGGTTGGTAGAACGAAGAGCAGCAAAAAGGAGATGTGATTGTTTAATGGGATTTACATCTACTAATGGTCCCGAAGAGAGGTGATGGGCATTGGGTATTGAATAATATAAATCCCATCGGAGATGGAAAAGGAACCACGAACCACCATGACCGGTCTTTTTGGATATGGATAACCACATGAAGGAATACCGACACTTAGATTAATAGAAGAAATCGCCAACGAGAGTAATAGTTACTTCTAACGGAGGATATTTAGGTTTACTTTGAAGGGGAAGGATGGAAATGGGGTAACTAGCATGGTATGTAATGACCTACTTGAAATACATATACTCTTGTAGAATTGGATGGTTTTATTGAACTATGATGGATGGATGGATGGATGGATCAAGTCATGTATGACGTTGTCTCTGTCCCCCATTCGCGTTGTATGTGGAAACAACGCGGCAATTTAGTTCCATCAAAAATCGCATGTTCTCTCTTTTGTCCCTTACCAGAGCAATAAGAAGCTCAACTTCCCTAGTTATAAGCCGCGGCATTCCTCGGGCTCTAAAGGAGCTTTGACATCACCACGGTGTTCAAGATCCCTTTTGATGAACATTGAGATCCTCTTGAATTTCTAGGGGTCCATGACTTCCCCCAAACTCTATGGGAAGATTTCAGAGGTCTTGTTGGGTGTAAAATCAGATATACAACCAACCATTATGGAAGCACTTGACAAATAAGATAATACGATATAATACTGTTTTATTACCTATCGTGACCAATAGAGAAAAAATTTCTAAGAAGAAGAACAAGTACAATTCTTCGTTTTTCCTTACTTTCTTCCTTCTATTTTCTCCATCTCTTTCTCTTTCTCTCTCATTGTTACCTTATCATATGATGATTTTGAATAATTTTACTTGTCCTCTCTTTTTACAGGTTCAAATACAATCTTAGATTGATTGTATCAATTAGGATCTTAACGAGATTTAATAAAATCATCTTCAAGGGTTCCATGGAATTCAACTCTGCCATATTAGGATTCTAATTTCTCCAATAAAGAAAAGTCATAATCCTTATAGTCTCCTCCTTAACTTGACTTTCATCATGATCTTCATATCATCTTGATTCTACACTAGACCATCCCCGTCATTTGCAACCTTTTCTTATAAGAACTCACTACCTATGTGTGTTGCACCCATCTTTAAGTATCCTCATTGTGCCTCCTCTTGGACATACATGTACAAGCAATGTTGTACTTACTATGCAACACCACATATTTCCCATGACTAGAGAGTATGATATCGTTATAAGGCGGATCGAACCACACACTTCTCCTTCTTGTGCTCATATAGCAGAGATGCAACAACAAATTGCTCTCATCTCGTATTGCTCATTTCGGGAAAAGTTGGAATTTTGCCTCATGTTATGATCCTTCCTTCATGCTTGTACACCTTGTACGACATCCTCATTCTTCACATCATCACGCGTACTTCTGGTCATGGTTTTACCATACCGTTGAGTTTATGACTCCATGCAACCAAATCTCTATCGTTCGCATTATTGTCATGCCTCCTTGCACGATCTTGTGCCAAATGCCACTGGCATGCAGATCGACTTAGACCCAACCCAAAAACCCCAACAAAAACCTGAGCATGATGCTAATATGGATCGAGCACGTGCCTTCAGTTCTAAAATTTTAACCATCTGGGAAATTTTAATTATCTGGGTCAGGATTGACCTGACCCATTAGAGCCAAAAATCCAGCAGGTCCAACCCCATATAAGGTGTCCATGTAGGATTCCTTAAATCTCACCCCCCCCCCCCCCCCACGCACACACATATCTTTGGATGAGCATTGGGTTTGACCAACTCGACCGAGCCCATGAACCCTTGACATGAACCTTAGTCCGATTTATACTGGGTCAAGCTTGGGCTGAAATTTTGGCCTATAAAAGAAATTAACCAGGCTTGAGTTGACCTCGCCCCAAACCTATAAGCTCAATAGATAAATTCCAATGAAAGTCCAATAAGATGGTGCATATAACAACCATGATCTGTTATAATTGTACTTAATTTCTTCAATTTTCCAACCATTCTCTACAACATATGTACAAATAATATCCGCTCTCTTCTCTTGCAACAATCACATAATATGCATTTTCCTCATCTTTATTTCTACGTCATTTTTCATACTCCAGACGACGATCAAGCCTCTCCTAGTTCCTCGTATATGTCTTCTTACATAATCCACTCTTTGTAGTCAACTAATAGGTTGCATGCAATTAGAACTTGGTTTGAAAAAATATACATAGTACAGGACATAAAATATAATATGTAGGACGTGACCTTAACTAAAGATAAGGTACCATTGCCATCTTACGTTTTATGTAAAGAAGCACGCGAAGACAATGTCCAGCTTATGGGTACATGCACTTAAGAAATATGGTTATTTACATCGTGTTAAGTCCACTGCAAATGAACTATTTTTTAGTTACTCGCAAGGTACATTGCCGGCGGTTAACTGACCGACACAACTACGTTAAGTCGTGGATCCTAGTCACATCGGATAGTCACCATGCTAGTTAAATATTCACACATGCGCATAGATTTTAGTGTATGCTATGAATAACTTATTGATAAATTTCCTTCAAAATATAAAACTTTGTCACTCTTTTTATGAATATGCTAGTCCACACATTGTATATGCTTTATAAGCACTTCAACAACAATGCTAGTATTTCAATGATACATGATAATTTAAGTGGCCCAACAATGGGTACTCAACAACCATTAATTGGAAAGTATTATTATTTAAAGAAATAAAAACATGTGATAGCACCGACCTACATGTATTACAAGCACATATAAGAAAACAAGATATGTTGATTAATGCCTTCAAAGTAAAAACAATAAGATTATGGATTCATATAATCATTGCCAGAATCCTAAAGTTTAAGTTCAAATCAAAGAATCGTAAGGAAAAGATTAGTGAATGGAGACGAAGGAAAGAAGAGAATACACGGAAAACAAATTCATCTTGTTTGGTATAAAGAAAGAGAAACGCAATAATTATCGTATTAGGGGTTTATACAAAAATATCAATATATAATTGTAATATTGCATGAATACTCCTACAAGCTTCGTATTTGGAAAGTGCCCATCAATATTAAAAATACACTTCCACTTGCGTGTATTTTTGAAGATGGATCGATTTTTTACTTGTGTCCCTCTGAGTTTTCATCGTTACACTTATGCTTTACTTTTTTTTTGCAATGACATGTGTGCCTTTTGTTCTTGCACTATTAATAGTTGTGCCCCTCTCCTTAGTGGGAGTCCTTTCCCCTCCCAACCAAACATTAGGCATGGAGATAAGTATAATGTATAATGTGTCTCCTTCTTCTTTGTTTTTCTTCTCTTGTAAGAGCAACCTCTTCTTCATTGCAGTCCCTAAATATTCCCGATCTCCGATGAGGCACTCCCCACCATAGCCTTCGCTTGAAAACCCCCTCAAAGTTGTTGTTGAAGGGTTGTCTAGGGCCTCAGAGAAGAGGAGGTGTCTGTTAGTTCATGCATGAGCATGTTACATATATATTTTGATGATAACAAAACCTGTGTAGTTAGCTTGCTGCTAAATCAAGAGCAGGAAATCTAATGGACCAAGAACAAGCTCTACCCGAGAATCTCAAACCTAACTGAAGAAGGAGCTAAGAAGCTCAATGGAGTTCAAGGATAAGGAACTCCAGCTTAAGCTGCAGAAAGGATCTCAAGCTCAAGAAGAAGATGAAGTGTTTTTTTATTAAGTCATGCATATTGCAATTGTCTTAGATTGTAAAGGACCTCAAGCATCATGTATCTTGCATTTCATGCTTTGACTTTGACTTTCATGTCAAAGTGTCAAATTGATCGATCATCCAATTTCACTTATCGATCATATATTTTAATCCTGATCAATCATATTTTTTGAATTCTAAGTGATCATCCAATTTCATCGATTGATCGTATTTTTGAATTCTAAGCGATCATCTGATTTCACCGATCGATCATATTTTTTAATACTGATTGATCACTAAGTTTCTTTGATCGGTCATTTTTTGAATATGGTACTTCACAAAATTTCTCCTTGCCCTTTTTACCTCAACGACTATGGAAATCCTAAATCTATAAATAGGACCACATACCTCACTTGTTCAACAAACAACAAAGAACACAGACTCTCATCTATCTACTAATTTCCACTATATTCTCTAAGAGAAAGTTCTAAGAGCTATTTTTGATCCGCTCTTCATGCTTACAGCTTTAGTGTTCTGCAATTCATCCTACAAAGCTGACTCCTTACTCTATAAGATTATTTTAATTTTACCTAATTCATTGCATGTTTATACTTGATATTGAAGTTAATGATTGATTAATTGTAATAAGTCTGAGTTGATCGCACAACCAGCTCTGCTTGTAATATAGTTTGGTTGCCGATGTAAGATACTCAGGCTAATGGAAGACCCATGTAGACGTGGTCGAAAGCCCGAATCAAGAGACATAACTCGTGATTTTTACACAGGAGGGTTCCCACACTAAATATTATCACTTACAGTTTGACTGATATCTTGTGATTGAATGTGCTGTGTAACATTGTGGTTGTTTTTAGAATATTTTGATTGCAGTGATCCATGCCATACAGTCTAATCCACCCATAACCATCACCAAGTGTTCGGAAACCGACATTGTTGTTGTTAATGCTTGAGGTTAAAGACAAATTTGTTAGATGAGGTAAGGTAGGGGAGATAAATGGATGAATGTAGGAGTATAATTGTAATAAAATCATCTTAACCAGCTTTGGTTTAGAGAAATCATGGTCCGGTATCTTATAAACAATCAAACTAACGGAAGGACATAACTATTAATGTTGCAAGAACAAAAAGATACAAGCATTACTGCAAAAAAGCAAGACAAGCGCAGAGAGCACGTGTGAAACTACAAGAGAAGTGGATGGAGATACATCTAAGTAAGAAGAGTTTTTTATTGTAGTTTATAAGGGTTTTTCCACAAAATATAAGGTTCTAGGGGTATGCATGCAATGTTATATACGTGTATATGCGCATTTATGTAAAACTCATTTTTAAATTTATTTTTATTTTCCTAAAGTAATAAAGAGGAACATACATAAAAGAAAAAAGAAAGGGGTGACAAAAAAAATTAACCGTGCCCTTGAGAAAAAAAATTAAGAATTTTCAGGCACACTCATTCTCTCTCTCTCTCTCTCCAAATTAACTGCCTGACCGTTCCCAATCAAATGTGATCATTCCAGTGAGAACAATTAGTCCCTTCACTTTGGCTGTGGATAACCTAAGCAGAGATTTTTTATTTGGCTGTTTCCAACTCCGGTTGCTGTCAATTTCCCCATCTCTCCGTCACTTCTCCTCTCGCTTTCTTCCTCCCCCTTCCCCTCCCACCACATCACGTCACACATTTGGGGGCAAATCCAAACAGCCTAGCCCTAACCCTACCGACAAACTCATGCTCGATCCTCCTGGAAGGTAACGGGAATCACATATCCACACTGCCCCTCCTTCAGATTCGTGATTCTATACTTGCACATTTCTTGTAGTTGTGCTTTTTTCCTTCTGATGCATGCTGCCTTCGTGTGTATAATTTGATCTACTGCTCTGCTTCACCTGCATCATTTACTGTTAGCGCGAATCTGGAGGACAGAAGTTGCTGTTCTAACAAGGGAAATCAAGTACCATGGCTGTTGTTAACGTGGAGAATTTTTGAAGTATTGGGTGCCAGTGTTCTGGTTGTATAACAGATTATATCTCAGGATTCACAAGTTCTTGGTATCAATTGGAGGGAATTCTACTTTCAACTAACTGAACTGAATTTTGTGTGACAAAAGGGTAAAAACCATTTCCAACTGATTGTTTGTTCTGCCAATGTATTGTTTGACAGATATTTGATGGCAAGCATCAATGATGTCAGAATAGAAACTTTTTATGACCTGGGTCTCCATTAGAATTAGATGCAGACATGGTGAGGTGTGCGCCCGAGGTGAGGTCCTAGTCTCGTTTCTCATTGCATAAGCCTCGTGGTTTATAGAGGTGGTGCAGATTGCCTTCAGAAAGCAATAACGATGAATCTTGGATGTAAAACGTGATATTACCACTGAGTTGTTCCGAGTCTTCCGACATACTACTGCACATTCATGAGAAGTCCACGCTAATAAACCATTGCTACTTTCTAGAGAATGAAGGGTTGGTACACGCAGTGAACTGCAGTTGAGTAGGGTCTGGGGTAGACGAGTATCAGGACTCATACTGTCTGGAAGTTGAAAGGCTCCATGGAGTGACGTTGATGCTGAATAAGAAACTATCAGGAAAGAAACATTGTTATCTATTTGTTGTTGTCGTACTCTTGAAACTTGATGCAGCCCTAAAGATCTAATTTTATTTTGCTATTTTGTTGTGATTGTATTTTACTGTAGTATTTAATTAATGTAAAAAGCCAAAAAATCACAATCTTTGGATATGTCTTTTGGACTAATGGTTGCTTCTTTTGGATAGATTCCCTATATAAGCAACCTGCATCTATATAATGAGATAAGATTGAATGATTGAATTATGATTTTACCATTGACTTTATCTCTCTCATCCTGTGCATCTCCGTGCATTCCCACCCAAAGCCCCATGTGACAGGTGTGTTTTTTATTTTTTTAAACCTCATTTTCCCAACCAGATTCTCCCCCTTTGAGAAGTTGGACTGCATCAAAACTAGATCTCACTATTTATGGCCTTATTTTAGGGGCAATCTGATTATTGCATGGAGAACAAAAGAAAATTCATGCTAGAAATCGAAACATAAAAAAATACAGTATACATCTTTAGAAGTGTCTATTTCTAGTTACCATTATTTATGTGCATGTATTAATCATGGACTCCTACGTTGTGCTATTTTCAAGATTATAAATTTTATTTGGTGTGAACTTTTGGCTATCAATTGGAGATTTGAAGCTTGATGGCTCGCTCGTGATCCAGAAAAATTTATATCTAACATGCTCTTGTCTCTTCTTACCGTTTATCCTCTCTTTCTAAGAGACATGAATGCAAGTAGAAGACATCCTCGGGGAAAGCATGTCGACCTGGCGATTGACATAACAATGACATTTGGTGATATGCCACCACTTGTTTACTCAAATCATCATGTATGATTGATGTGTGCATTCCATAATCGTGGAAATATTCCCCCATGGCACAACCAGAATATGGGGCACCAAATTGGAGAGGAGCATGATCTGAAGCGTGACCTTTTGTTGGAGCCATCATAATTGATTGATATATAGTTGAGGAACATTTTTGTTCATTAGGTAATAATCATTCTTCGATATCCTTGATCCACATCACTTAAGCAGTCTAGGAATGATACCTCCACATGATTTGGGCCAATAACTTATATTAGTAGTTATGCTAGTGGTGACAATCAAATTGAATTGTCTATATTAGATTAAGGATTCATTCAAAAAAATGAGAAAAGTTTTGAAAAAGCGACTCCAATATGAACTTGAGTTGTAGATACAGAATCTAAACGAATCATATCTAATTCAACTCAAATTTATTTGAAACGAGTTCAAATTCAATTCGGTGTATCTCTATGTACACGTATGTTTGTGTATTTATGTGTTTGTGTACACATATAAATGTGTGTATGTGTGTACGTGAATGTGTTTATATGTGCATGTCTAGTTGTGTGTACATGCGAAAATAGGGAAGGGTGATCCTATGAGAGCGAGCTCTTTTGAGAGTATGCAATGAAAATTCATAACCACTTATCTTCTATAGTATTTTAAGGTGAGGATTAAACAACCTTTCCCACGTGCAACATTATTTTTAAGTTGGTGTCTTTTTCCTAGCCATCCTTAGTCTCACACCTCCATATTCTAGATGGAAGCGCCCCTCTCCAAATGCACAGTGGAAATCTTCTCTTTCTATTATGATGCACAATGATGACTCCTTGCTCTTCTTATAAAATGGTAAGGCCTTCTGCCGCTTTAAGTAGGGTCAACTACATGGATTCTTGCTCAAATCTATGTTGAAAGATCCAACTATTTTTCATGCTTGTTGTTGGCTACCTAACACAACCCTTACAAGGGGAGATTTGAACCCTGGTCTTTTGAGGTGGTAGGCACACTACACTACCACCATACCATTGAAGTGGGTCCTTGCTCTTTTTCTAACACACAATAATATGACCATCTTCAACAATTAAGATGTGCTCTCCTTTTACCTGCATCTTCCTCATTCTCAGTGTGCCTTCAAGGATGGTGTTTTACTCATTCTCAGTGTGCCTTCAAGGATGGTGTTTGATGACATCAGTGAAAACCCGTCATTTTTATTTCATCAATCTTCCTTCTTGGATTGAATAAAAATATCACCTTGGATGTGGTAACCTCTCCTTGAGTTGGCAGAATTTCCTTCTTCCCCTTGAAGATAAAAATAGTAAGTGTAATTCAGATTTGGAAAGACTTCAACAGTAATTTACTTTGAAGTGAAGCATAATGCTGATATAGATGGATTTCCTGAACTTTTGTACTTAAGGCATGACAGAGACAAAAGGAGGGCCAAGTCCATTCATTCACGCTTCCAAAGAAGGCTTGAGGATTGTTTATTGAGTAACCTATTCTTTCTAAGGTATGAGCTTTTCTTGCCCTTTGAAAACTTTTCTCGTCTATTTTGTCAAATGTCGGCTAGGCCCGGGAAACCACTCGCAAAAATAGAAAGGAAGGGGTTCAAGTTTCTCTCATGTCTGCCCACTGAGCAACGCGTTCAGCATCTATCCTGAAGAGACCCCCTTTTACTCCCCTGTGGCATTGATGGAAATGCAACCATTGAGATTTTACTCCCTGGAATTCTCGAGCAAAGAGTGAGCTTCTCCTCCAAGATCTGTCCAGCAAAACGAAGCGACCTTCCATTCTTTTCGGTGACATCTCTCCATATTGGCGGCGAGTGGAGTTCCACAACCCCATTCATTATTTTTTATCCATATAAGCCTAAGCCCATAACATTCACTACCCCTCCAACATAAAGCTAGGAGGATATGTGAATACCTTTCTAAATGTTAAAATATTTTGTCATTATTTAGGTATTTTGGTTGTTGTTTCCTTCTAAATCATTTATCTTAGCTTCTGGGGCCTTTTTATGCCTATTTAAGGCCATGATTCATATAGTGATAAACTATTGCTAATTTATTGGCAATAAGACTTATACTAATTTTTGGCAATAGTTTGCTTGAGTTGTAAGAATCTGTTTCAGATATTGTATACAAAATGGAGAGTAGTAAAAATGAAAAGATATTTGTAGGTGCGTTGTTTAAAAAGTATACATACTGTTAAAAGGTCATTTATAATTTTTATATATGCATTACATATGGTTTCTTTATAAATGTCTAGTTACTATAATTATCAATATGAGAAATTCTCTTCTTATTTGAACTTTATATTTATGTACGAATGTAAAATAGTTCCTTATACACACAAATATATCTTTATAACATTCTTTTTATAAAGTGATTTGTACATACTTTAAAGTTCTTTTTAACATTTAAAATTTGAAGTGAAATGAATTTGAATATTTGATTAAAATGAGTCAAATTTTAATCCATATTGGAGAATTCTCTAAATTAAACCTTTTTTTAAAGAAATCGAATTGGATACATGCAAATCGGCAGTATTCCATTCGAATAAAACCTCTAATTCATGCTAATATATTTAGTCCCTTTATCCTTGCATGTCTTTGTTTGTAGCACTTGATTTTTTTATCAGCTTTTAGTTGAAGCTTGTGATAGATGCCATGATCCGCAACAGTGAGAAGTCTACCATATTCATGCTTTATAAAAGGTTATCAACTGCCAAGTTAATATATATTTCATTATGATTTATTTTTTATTGCAAAACTTGAAGTTTTATGCGTTTGATCAAAATTATTCATTATGCCCCAATCAAGACTCTTCGAGTGCACTACTATATAAAATATCATTTTTAATCAACAAGATATCATTTTATTTGGTAGAATAAGTTAATAAATGTATTGTTTGGCCATACTTTATATTTTTTTATATAATTTGTTTGAAAAACCTTCCAAATTATTATTTTTTGTGTTAAAAAGGGGGGAAAACTCCGGAGGTGTTCGCCCTAGCTTTTATTAAGATGGAAATGATACAAGAAAACTTACATTAACCAGGTCTCGAGGAGAGATCTAGCTAAACTGACCACATTCTTCACATAAAATCTATTTAAACGGAAAATCAGCCCATTTCTTGTAAGCCAAATCACCCAAATCACTGTGAATGGGAGCAACAACTCCGCCATCTGTCTGAATTAGTTGGTTAATGGGGGGTTCTAAATGTTTTCGTGGGAGGAAGGGTCCACCCACGAGATGTTCATCTCCGACCAAATCTCACGGACCCGAGCACATGCATAGAAGCGATGATCCAATCTTCCTCCTCAGTGGCACACATAGAGCACAAGGTGTCACCCCCCTAGATGAAGGATGATCTCCTTGCCTTAGTCAGCACCCGCCCTAGTCTATGGAGCCAAAGGAACACCTTGATCTTTATCGGCACCCTCAGAGTCCAAATCAAATTACAGTCCATGTCCCTATCTCCCCCGATCCCCTGATCACCAATCGTGAAGACCTTATATGCCTTCCTCACAGAAAAGAAGCCATCCTGCCACATCCAGTGGTCCCACCCATCAGTTGAGCGTGATGTAGATGAAATTGCCTCCATCATTAGCAGAAAGTTAACGAATCATTGCTCCGAGAGCGCATGACATTCATTGTCCATCCACCCCATGCATTTCTCATGCACATCTCCTGATCACCAGCAAGGGCAAAAAGCCGAGGAAAGCGCCCCTTAAGAGGATCATCCCTACTCTAATCATTCTTCCAGAATCGAAAGAATTTACCGTCACCAACCATCGAATGCAACAACACCGGGACCTCTTGCAAAACTAAGCAAATCCCCTTCCAAAAAGTTGAGTGGTGATGCTGAGGCGAAACCCTCCACCCGCAGTTGTGCCCGAATGTCGTAAATATCTCGGAGTAGCCTACAGTGAGGTCCTCACACTGTCCCATAGTCTCGCCACCCACTTCAACAAACAAGGCCTTATTCATTTTGTCCAGTCTAAGGATGCCCAAGCCGCTCTACTCCTTCATCGAGGTCACTATCTCCCACTTTACCAAGTGAAGCCCTCTCAACTGCCATTGGACGGACTCCAAAGGAAACGATGCATACATGACTACAAGCGGTTCCAAATCCCAACCGATAGGATTCTTGACAAAATGAAAAAGATCAGGATTGCAACCAAAATCGACTTAAGAAGTACCAGTCTCCCCCCACGTGAAAGAAATGAGGCCTTCCACTCAGCCAATTTTCGCTCCAACTTCTCAATCACCGGTAGCTAGCATGACTACTTCAAGTGATCACAAGTCAAGAATTGATCGCTTGACATCCACGGAGGCGACTCAATTCTTTCCCCTAGCGCAGGCATGGGCGTTACCTCGAGCACATTCAGACCATACCCCCCTTCTGTGGTCCTCCGGAGAAGATATGTGACCGAGAACATTCTTCAAATTTGAGAAGGCTTCTTCAGGATGGTTTCTGTGATCGGTGGAGGCATTTTGGCGAGATTGCCACCTGGAGGGGTCGGTTGTGGTTTGTTTTTCAATGAAGCTTACTCTTTTTCAGAAACACCTTATGGAGTACAACAAAGGTGTCCGCTAACAATGTCGTGCTAGAAGGAACAATACACAAGTGGAGATTGATTGTTTGGACTCCTTAGAGGATGAGGGTGAGTTGACCCCTGAACAGATTAATGAGAGCTAGGCACTTACATCTATTCCATCCAGAGGACCGAAAGAAAGAAGTAGAGTGGAGGCAAATATCTCGACAATGGTGGCTCAAAAAAGGGGGCAACAACACAATTTTTTCACTCTGTGGCAAGTAGCAGAAGGCACAGGAATCAAATACATTCTATTGTGGTGGACGGTGTGGAGGTTAATTGCATCCTGGTGGTCGGATGTGCATCGAAGAACCACTTTCATGCTTTTTCTAGGAGGACTACTCGCACTTGATGGGGCTGGTGTGGTAAAGGGGCTAAGATGATATCTTCATCTCATGCAAATGTGTTGGTGTTGCCCTTATCTGATACTGAGATTCGGTCAGTGGTATTTCAATTGAATGTAGACGGGCCCCCTGGTCCAGATGGTTTCCCCATTGCTTTCTACCGTGAGTTCTAGGACATGGTCAAGGATGAGATCTTCACGGGGGTTTAGGAGTTTCGGGAAGACAATCGGGGATTGGAGTGGCTAAACAAAGCCCTTTTATTTCTTCTCCCTAAGCATGAGGTCCCAGTTAGAGTAGAGGATTTCAGACCTATTGCGTTGTCGAATGGGATATACATTATTATTGTCAAGGTGCTTGCCAATTGTCTGCGTGGTGTTTTGCATGATATTATTCTTGGACTTGTAAGCCATTGGTGATCCATTAATGCAACAGAAGTTATTGTTTTATCATGTACATCCGAAATGAAATGAATAAATAAATATGAATGCACTTTACTATTAAGGTCCCTTTGTACAATTAAGGTTTATGTACCATAGCCATATTGAATACCATGCAGCTGGGAGGACATAGTTGACTTCAAACATGTGATATTCAATAAAGATCTTCGGTCTGAGAAAGAGATGGCAATCTTTATCTTTAGATTGATTTCCAACGAACTTATTGATGCAGGTCCTCTGCGTAGGAATAGAGATTCGTAAATGTTGGAATAATCAAGTCAAAGAGTTGACTTGATTAAGTAAAGATAAACTAAGACCTGAATTGTAACTATCACGATCAGGTACACATCCTTTGACCTAAGACAAATATGCATCTATATATCTGAGTATGCACATTTGACAACCAATAGGTTGGTGGCCTAGCCAAGGTTCATATACCGACTCGTTGGTGTGCATATTAAGACATGAGATGTATGATCTGTCAAAGGAATCATACATGTTCATAATTGATAAATCGGGAGACAGAGCTCACTCATGAGTATGGTCATCTTGTTTATGAAATAAGACACGAATTCGAGATATTAATATATGCTTTTGGAAATTATATGATTAATACTGTCATCTAAATATCAAATGAGAAATCTATTGATTTATTCTAAAGAAGACAGTCAAAATAGGGGTTAAACTTCCGATATATCAAAGTTTTTCCAGTGTGAAGGATGAATGAGTATTGGTATACTCATGGTTAACTTTATCATAATAGATCATATACAATGATACTTCCATTCCGAGGAATACTCAGGGTTAACTCAATCATAATAGATCATCTACCATGACACTTCCATTTCGAGGGAGTGATGAGTCATGATGGATTTTAGTGGTTCTATTTAGCTTGATGATTTGAGAATTAATTAGATTAAATCTCAATTCACTTGAATCCAATTTTCAATTCCAATTTCATCGTCCAAATGTTGGAAACAGAAATGATCATGGAAATGGAAATATGTAAGCTCTTTGAGCCCATTTCTAAGCTCTAAATGGTTTGGATTTTGATAAAAAATGATCAAGGAAGCTGGGTTCAGTTCACCGATACTTTCTCGAGCTCACATAGAGTGGCTTGCATTTCTTTGAGCTCATTTAGAGTGTGAAGTGTTCCATTCGAGTTCAATTGACAAGAATGTATCAATTTCAAGCTAAAAATCGTACAAAACCTGAAATTGGATTGATACCCATATTCAAGTCACTATACATGGATATTATGATCTCCCTGACATTATCTCCAAGTATCTGAATTTGTATCTTATGAGTCCTAATTGGATTAGGACTCATACTTAAAGATGTCAATGTTGTAATAATTGTTATTATTACATTTTTTCATAAGGGCATTTTATGTTTGATTCATAAAATATATTTCATTAATTAATGGGAATGATGATTCACAATAAATAATATTTATATGAATATGATTCATGTAAGTAATATATATGTAAATATTTGCATAATATTTCCAAATAATGAAATTATGTGTGAATTTGATTCACAATAAATTTACAATAATTTCGTAGATATAAATTGGATTTACATTTTTTTGCGCTTGTGAAAATGATTTATAATATATAGGGATTATTTCCATAATTTCTCCAATAATGATAATGTGACTATCAAAATAATTGATTGATAAATAAAAGACAACAACCATGACTATATTTAGTCAAGATGGGATGTACACAATAGTTGTACACATGATGCCATTATCTGGAGCTCGATTAAGAATACAACTTTTAATATTGTTGCATTATTTATTGATTAATCAATTAATAAATTAGCAACAATCTCATTCCATATATGAAATTTTTTGGGTGTATGTATTGACACATAACACTACTACAATGTGTCTTTGAATTGAACTCTTTGTTGATTTGTTACTTGATTTATTACTTAAATTAATTGGAGATAAAGAAAGCGCGAGGGATCAAGCTCTCCCCTTAATTCCACACTATCAAGGTGTGGTCCGACCTAGAACACGATAAGTCCGAAACACAAGCTAGAGGGAATCTAGATATAAGATCCATCAAATCGAGGAACATGTCGATTCTGGATATGGACCGTGACCTACACCACGTTTAGCGACAGCCAGTAGCATCCAGATTATCTAGCTGGAGGTAAGTTACCACCTCTGCAAACTCCTGAAATCCCACATCTTGGCCACCCACCAGAGTTGGGCGGCCAACCACAAAAACCGTGATATTGAAGTCACCTCCCATAAGTGCAGCCTCAGAAGGGTAGACAAGCCTGACAATTCGCATATCCTCCAATGCTATTGCCATGCCCCCAAGTCATTGGGTCCATAAACACATGACAAAATTGTACGGAACCCCGTTCTCTTGTTCTTGAGTAGAACAAAGATGACATGGGTCCCCGGTAGCTCTGATTCCATGTCAAAGCAATCACCACTCCATACAACTAGCAATTCGATCGCACTATGCATTGACGATAAGGCCCTAAACTCCGAAAGATGAGAACCCCTTACAGAAGCCCAAACTTGCCTCGATCAGTCATGTATCTTTGTTTCTAGGAGGAAAAGAACATCCGTATGCCACTCCAACACCATCCTTTTGACTGAGCTCTGCTTTTCCGGGTCACAGGAACCGTTACATTCCATGAGACAATCTTCATCACACAACCAATTTCTTCCCTTCCTTGCGAACCACCCCTGCATCTATCGCAATATTGTCCATCGAGAAGACAATGTGATGGTGATGCACAATAGTCAATTCCGTAGACGAGGAGGATGCTCCAGTTGGCCCAATCCTTGGACTTTTGCGGACGTAGAACCTTAAGCTATCATTCTCCTCAAAACACAGAGATAGCCTCGTGTGAGGGCATGGGCCCACCCCTAAGCACAAGCTGCACAACCACCTCTTCAACCTTGGTGCAACACCAACCATCTCAACAATCCCAGTGAGCCTACGGGCCAACCCAATCAGCTCCAACCAAGAGAGGAGACTGCAGTCCGCTCTCCCCAAATGCAGTGGTTGGAGGGTCCCCGCTCTCCCCAGAGATAGTGGTTGGAGGGTCTCCAAGTCTAAGGCATGTGTCTCTAGTGGATAGGCCAGGGTCAACGTTTGGTCCGATCATTTGGCGGTAAAAGTAATCGAGCTCGCTCCTGATAGCATCATCGTGGACATCTCCAGTGGGAGAAGCAGGGAGGGGATGTTTAGCAAAAAGGTAGTCCTCCTCGTGCGCTGCATCCTCTCCTCAGAAATGACAACCTCCCCCATCAAGCTTGTAACGAGCCCCTCCGAAAAAGCCACACTAACCTCCTTAGGAGCGACAACCTCCTCCATCAAGTGATCAACAACCATTGGCTTTGGCTCCTTCTCTGGGAGGTCCAACGATGACGGAGGATTCGTGTTCTTTCCCGCCAGCAAGCGCCGCCGAAACGTCAAGAGTCCCTGATGTGACCCCTCAATCTCCAACACCATTGCCTCCATGTCAGTCCCCGTCGAGCACCCGTCTGCGAGGATCTTCACCACCTCCCCAAGGTCAAGAATGGGTCGGCCTCAAGACCCCAGATCCTTAGAGAGGATTGACACCTCCTTCATACGAGCCACCAAAATATCAGGAACTGGTCTTTCTTCGTCGCTGAATCGAGGCTCTCTCCAATGCAGCAGGATCGAGGATTCTGACCCGTCCATCTGAGGAACCGCTTACGGTCTTTAGCGGACAACCCTCTCACGCAGTTTCCCCTCTCCTGCAATCGCACCACGTCACCACCGAACTCGTCTCGTAGTTCCTCCCAAACCGCAACCCATGCTGCCTTCGATGTTAGCTCGCCCAGTCTACAACACCCAACAACAACCTCCTCCTTGCCGTAGGGTTGCTTCTCTGGTTGAAGGGAGCTCCACAGACCACTTCTGCGAAGGTTTGGGAAGCACAATCGATGGCAACTTGCCTCCCTTTGCCATCCTCGCTTGGCTCCCTAAACCAAACTCCTCTACCACGACTCCAAAATCTTCAGCCAGCCCCTTTCCCCTCCCTCTTACAGCTGCACCTGCAACCCCCTCCCGGCCACAACACTCCCTCCCTCCCACCAACACCATTCCTCTCGCCTAGTATTATAAAAGTCGGAAGACTAACCCGATTAGTAGGCCCGAGTAGTCTAGTCGGTGGGGTAGCCGATCGAGTATTGACCAATTTCGACTAAGCCGAGTAGTCGACCGATTTTTGCTTGGAGATACCATATTTTTATTTTTTGCTTTTTTTTAAAAAGTAAACTTATTCTAATACGCTTAACATTTTATTAAAATTTAATTGCTTATTTATTTAGTATCATCAACATACTTGAGCAGTGGTATAGAGAAGTCCCCTTTCGAATAACCCATTGTCCTCCCCTGAAGCAACACTTGGCTTGTCATAATGACAAGAACATCCACAACATCAACAAACAACAGTAGTGCCAAAGGATACCCCTAACGAACACTTTGTTGAGGCTGGAAAACCCCCCTCCAGACACCCATTAACCAGCAAGAAAGCCACGCTTCGCCATTGCAGATCAAAAGAAAGCTCAATCTACACAATCGTAAGCCTTGGAAAGTCCACCTTCCAAAGGAAACCCTTCACATCTTCGTTCTTCCAGTCCCCAACCTTCCCTGAAACCAACACCACACTGTCCATCATTAGCCGATCAGGGATGAAAGCAATCCGCGTAGGAGCAATCAGATCCTCAAGAACGAGACTTAACCGATTTGCTAACACTTTAGTCACTATGAGATATACAACATTCGAGATCGCGATGGAAGGAAGCAGTGTTCATGAAATCGTCCGCAGGGGCTGCATATGCGGCCGCTTATGCCCACGTGGCATGCAAACCGAACCGATTTCATGAATCGGTGCGTTATGCGCCCTCCTCGCATATGCCGCATATGCCCCGCATACTGCTCCAGCATCTCCAACTTTCCAATCCTCTCATTCATATGCTTAATTCCGTAGATCCGCCTCTTCCTCCATTCAATTGTAAGAATATGACATGCATTTGTATACAATTGCAATGCATTATACCATTATATATGTAATATTTTATGTCTATATCGAGCTTCAAAAAAATATATTTTATGTCTATATCATGTATTATTTTCATGAGTACATGCAATGTATCGTTAAATATTTTAATATATGCTGATTGAAGTTTTGCTCATGTAGTGCATATATGTGTAATGAAGTTTTGTTATTATCAATCATCTAATATGTGAGGTTTTTATGGCTAAATATTTTTGTGATTAAATGTTAGGCAATTAATAGCATATATTCAACCATCTAACATGAATCACTTTTCTTATATCTTCTTTAACTCCACTTAGATACATAAATTCAGTAGTAATGTTATTCATAGATATTTATTTATTATTTTTAAATTAAAAAATAGCAAACCGCGTAGAACCGCATGCACCCTGCATATGCCCCAGCATACCGCTTATTCAGAGTATTTGATGGCCTGTCTGAACGCATACACAGATCGCTTTCCTGAACCTTGGATGGAAGTCCTCGATTCTGCTTGCCCCCCCCCCTCCCCCCAACAGGAGGAAAGGAATAACTTTATTTAACCTATCAAAGACATGGTTCCTTGAAGCAAACTTGTCCAACACCACCAATAAGTCCAACTGGAGCATATTAAAGAACTCCTTAAAGAAAGTCATCGGAAAACCATCAAGGCCATGCACCCTATCTGCATTGAGCTCCTACATGGCTGCCTTCAGCTCGCCCAAGTGGATGTCCCTAGCAAGAGCAGTCTATTGGCCAGGTGAGAGAAATGGGGCTTCCCTGCCAAGCCAACACCGGCCCCTGCTCGGAGCTCTATGCCACTGTTGTAAAAGTCGACCGATTAGTCGGCCCGACTAGTCGAGTCGGTGGGGTAGCCGACTCGACTAGGCCTAGTCGGCCATTAGTCGGTCAACCCGACTAATCGGACTGACTAGTCGGCCTAGTCGGCCGACTACAAGGCCTAATTTTACATAGAGATTTTTTTATTTTTTAGTTTTTCGATTTTTTTAAAAGCAAACTTATTCTAATACGCTTAATGTTATATTTAAAGATAACTACATATTTTATTTCATTATGATAGAATAGAAAATGTACAAATTAATGTAAATATATAAGAATATGCATATAAAAATTGATTTTTATATTTAAAATAATTAGAAAATTCAAAATCGACTAATGGCCGACTAAATTCGATTAGTCGCCTGACTGCCGAGTAATCCGTAGTTAGTGACCCCACCGACCGAGTACCGACTACCGCTTTCTGCAACCTTGCTCTACGTGACACACCATGAAAGCAAGCGACAACCGCCTTGCCCGCATCTCGTTCCTCCTTTGCATGGATTTCTCCAACTGAGAGGTTGTGAATGAAATTCCTATGAAGTCTCCTGTTAGTCATCACATGGAAGAATCTTGTGCTAGTGTTCCTCTCCTTAGTCCACCTCTGCCTAGATCTTTACCTCCATTCCACCTCTTGCTTTCGGTCCTCCTTAAGAAGAATATGTTGACCCCCCTCCCACTCCAACTCCAGCACAGAGAGGTCCCTCTCATCCTCATCCCGATTCAGTTCTGATACGATTCTCTTTGCCTTTGTACGTCGCACCAGACGGTATTCCTGCACCTCTCTCTTGTACTCGCACAACATCTTCCTTAGCACCACTAGCTTGCGGAAACACGAACAATAACAGTGCCTTCCACTACCACGGAGATCCAAAGTTCTCCACCATCTCCTTGAAGCGGTCCTCAAGAAGCAACGACTTCTCAAACATAAAGGAAGCGCGAGGGATCAAGCTCTCCCCTTAATTCCACACTGTCAAGGTGTGGTCCAACCTAGAACGCGGTAAGTCCGAAACACAAGCTAGAGGGAATCTAGACATAAAATCCATCGAATCGAGGAACATGTCAATTCTGGATATGGACCGTGACCTTCATCACGTTTAGCGACAGCCAGTAGCATCCAGAATATCCAGCTGGAGGTCAATTACCACCTCTGCAAACTCCTGAGATCCCACATCTTTGCCACCCACCAGAGTTGGGCGGCCAACCACAAAAACCGTGATATTGAAGTCACCTCCCATATGTCTAGCCTCAGAAGGGTAGACAAGCCTGACGGTTTGCATATCATCCATAGCTATTGCCATGCCCCCAAGTCATTGGGCCCATAAACATAGGACAAAATCGTACGGAACCCCGTTCTCTTGTTCTTGAGTAGAACAAAGATGACATGGGTCCCTGGTAGCTCTGATTCCCTGTCAAAGCAATCACCGCTCCATACAACTAGCAATCCGATCGCACTACGCATTGACGATAAGGCCTTAAACTCCGAAAGATGAGAACCCCTTACGAAAGCCCAAACTTGCCTCGATCAATCATGTATCTTTGTTTCTAGGAGGAAAATAACATCCGCATGCCACTCCAACACCATCCTTTTGATTGAGCTCTGCTTTTCCGATTCACAAGAATCGTTACATTCCAGGAGACAATCTTCATCACACAACCAATTTCTTCCCCTCCTTGCGAACCACCCTTGCATCTATCGTAATATCATCCATCGAGAAGACAATGTGATGGTGATGCAAAATAGTCAATTCCGTAGACGAGGAGGATGTTCCAGTTGGCCCAATCCTTGGTTTTTACGGACGTAGAATCTTAAGCCATCATTCTCTTCAAAACACAAAGATGGCCTCGTATGAGGGCGCAGCCCACCCCAAGCACATCCACCTCTTCAACCTTGGTGCAACACCAACCATCTCAACAATCCAGTGAGCCTACGGGCCAACCCAATCAGCTCCAACCAAGAGAGGAGACTGCAGTCCGCTCTCCCCAGATGCAGTGGTTGGAGGGTCTCCGCTCTCCCCAGAGACAGTGGTTGGAGGATCTCCAAGTCTAAGGCATGTGTCTCTAGCGGATAGGCAGGGTCAACGTTTGGTCCGATCATCTGGCGGTAAAAGTAATCGAGCTCGCTCCTGATAGCATCATCGTGGACATTTCCAGTGGGAGAAGCGGGGAGGGGATGCTTAACAAAAATGTAGTCCTCCTCGTGCGCTGCATCCTCTCCTCAGAAATGACAACCTCCTCCATCAAGCTTGTAACAAGCCCCTCCGAAAAAGCCACACTAATCTCCTTAGGAGTGACAACCTCCTCCATCAAGTGATCAACAACCATTGGCTTTGGCTCCTTCTCTGGGAGGTCCAACGATGGCGGAGGATCCGTGTTCTTTCCCGCCAGCAAGCGTCGCTGAAACGTCAAGAGTCCTTGATGTGACCCCTCAATCTCCAGCACCATTGCCTCCATGTTAGTCCTCGCCGAGCACTCGTCTGCGAGGATCTTCACCACCTCCCCAAGGTCAAGAACGGGTCGGCCTCAAGACCCCAAGATCCTTAGAGAGGATTGACACCTCCTTCATACGAGCCACCAAAATATCAGGAACCGGTCTTTCTTCGTCACTGAATCGAGTCTCTCTCCAATGCAACAGGAGAGGATTCTGACCCGTCCATCTGAGGAGCCGCTTAATGTCTTCAGCGGACAACCCGCTCACGAAGTTTCCCCTCTCCTGCAATCGCACCACGTCACGACCGAACTCGTCTCGTAGTTCCTCCCATACCACAACCCATGCTGCCTTCGATGTTAGCTCGCCCAGTCTACAACACCCACCAACAACCTCCTCCTCGCCGTAGGGTCGCTTCTCTGGTTGAAGGGAGCTCCACAGACCACTTCTGCGAAGGTTTGGGAAGCACAATCGATGGCAACTTGCCTCCCTTTACCATCCTCGCTTGGCTCTCCAAACCAAACTCCTCTACTACGACTCCAAAATCTTCAGCCAGCCCCTTTCCCCTCCCTCTTACAGCTGTTCTAGCCCCACCTGCAACCCCCTCCCCGCCACAGCACCTCCTCCCTCCCACCAACACCATTCCCCTCCCCTAGTGTTATAAAAGTCAGAAGACTAATCCGACTAGTAGGCCCGAGTCGTCTAGTCGGTGGGGTAGCCGATCGAGTATTGACCAATTTTGACTAAGCCGAGTAGTCGACCGATTTTTGCTTGGAGATACCATATTTTTATTTTTTGCTTTTTTTAAAAGTAAACTTATTTAAATACGCTTAATATTTTATTAAAATTTAATTTCTTATTTATTTAGTATAAAATGTACAAACATATAAGAATTTATGTATAAAAATGAATTATATATTTAAAATAATTAAAATATTCAAAGTCAATTTGAGGTTCCAAAATAACTGGCCGGAGCAAAGCCCTTCACGTTCCAGTACTGGTAGCCCCAGAACTCCTCCATTCGAGCACCACTGACGGCTGTAGGAGCTCCGTCGGTGGTCGAAAGCATCCCAGCCGAAGCAACGCGCGTTGTCCTAACAAGAGGCCACCGGGTAAAGTTGGCCACAACGGTAGCATCTTACCAGCTCCTCAGATGCTGATGACGATGGGAGACAACCTCCCATCCATCATCGCCTTGGCCACCCATGCGTTGGTGGCCCTTGCTCGCTCGCTCCTCCGAACTGGTGGCCCTTACTCGCCCCTCCTCGTGGCAACAGTAGAACCGTATGGGAGATCCCTGCCTCACGACCTCTCTGCGCCGCTGCCCTCGCACTCCGACCCCATGAGCCTCCACGATGACTCCACCCAAACACTAATCACCCATGCTGCCTCATCTAGTATTCGTGTCGTGGTTTTCCTCTGTAGAGATAGTTATTATTATTATTATCTCTTTATGTACCTCGTCGTTATTTCTTTGTCGTTTATGGACCACTGTATAATTTACCCTTAAGGTCTCTCCCTATATAAGAGAGCCTAGGTTTTTTGAATAATTAATCTATGTTTTTCTCCCAACATGGTATCAGAGCTGCCCTAGGGCTCTCCCCACCCGCCGCCCTCTCCCCACCTGCCGCCCTCTCCTCCTCGGCGCCGATCTCCGCCCCCCACCCCCTTCCTCCACTAGCGGGCCTCTCCCCGCCGCCCCTCCCTCCCCAGCGGGCCTTTCCCAGCCGCCACCGGTTCCCAGGCAGCCTCCAGCCCGCCGCCGACCGTTCCCAGGAGGACTCCCCCAACCGCCGATCCACACCGCCCTCCCCAGGCGGCCTTCCTGCCGCGCCGCCACCACTTGGGCGGGCCTCCATTCCCGCCGCCAGGTCTATAGGCGGCCTCCTGTCTCGCCGCTAGCCTCTTAGGCGGCCTCATCTTCGGCGTGCCCTAGCCAACCTCGTCTCTTCCACCAGATATATGGATTTGAGTGCGTAAAGTCTACATACGCACTCGAATCCGATGCAGTTTGTGTAGACATTCATTACCTTGTCTACAAACCCTAGTTCTTCTCCAGCGGCAGTATGTCAGAATCGAAGGTCGATATGCCCTCCACCGGCGCATTTAAAGGTCCTGTGCCAATAGTAAAGATGGACGGGTCGAACTATGAGCTCTGGGCTATGCAGTTCATGAGCCTTATGAAGTCGAATGGTAAGAAGCACATTCTTACCGAGGATGAGCCTGCAGAGAAGACAGGGATATATGCCTCATGGGAGGCTGATGACTCCTACGCAAAGGTCTGGTTGTCTGGTACATTGACGATGGAGATTGCTAATAATGTCCTCCATCAGCCTACTGCTAAGGCGATGTGGGATATTCTCGCCGCTACATATTCACAGGTGCGAAATGAGACCAAGATGTTGCAGCTTCAGCATGACATTTTCACAATGAAGCAGAGCGACAGACCTCTTCATTCCTTATACACATCCCTAAGAGGGATGTTTGAGAAGTTATACAGTACTATCCCACTCACTGCTACTCTTGAACAGCAGAAGACGTTGATGCAGTTATTCCTCCAGTGGAGGATGTTTACAGGAGACTCAGTCGCATTCCAGTTTCCTCCAGCTCTTCTACTCCACCCCCATCAGCGATGGCAGTCTTGCGTGGGAGAGGTGGCCCGTCTTCTGGTCGTGGTCGTGGACGTGGACGTGGACCCCAAGGAAGGGGTGGACGCTTCAGTCAGACATGCTCCTATTGTCACCGCACAGGACACTCGGAGGAGACATGCTATTCTAAGCATGGGTTCCCAGCATCGGCACGCGTTGCAGAGCATTCTCAATTCCCGTTACCATCTACTGCAGATAATCGTTTTGACGAACTTGTGGCACGTCTCCGAGATATTATGCCACATTCATCTGGTGATTCGTCTGGTGGCCCTTCATATGTTGCTGCTATAGCCTCCGCCAGTTCATCTGCTGCTGCTAGTACCTCAGGTAGATCTACTGCATTCACACCGTCTCATGATATCTCTGATTGGGTTATAGATTCGGGAGCCACACATCATCTCTGCCGAGATAGAGACAGACTACAGTCCTACAGGGACATTCCTCACGGCCGTTCAGTGCAGATCGCAGATGGTACTCATTCACTCCTTGTTGGACAGGGGGAGGTCTTCCTATCCTCCACTATGCATCTACAGAATGTCCTACATGCTCCTGAGTTCTCAATGAATCTGTTATCTATTAGTCAGATTACGAAGGATTTGCATTGTCGTGCTATATTTGACCCGTCTTCTCTCATTTTTCAGGACATACTAACAGGCAGGGTGATTGGCTGTGGCTCTGAGCAGAATGGACTATATCGTTTGGTTTGGGATTCCTATGCTGGCGTCTCCTCTCATTTTGCCGGACCAGTTTCTCCGTACATCTGGCATCTCCGTTTTGGTCACCTTCCGCTCCAGAAAATGCGCCATCTTCTGCCCCAGATCTCTCCTAGTTCGTCTTTTCGCTGTGAAGCATGTCAGTTGGGAAAGCATCATCGATCGAGCTTTCCATGTCGTCAGAGTCGGAGCAGTAGCTCCCCATTCGAGTTGTTACATATAGATATATGGGGTCCGAGTCGTATGCTCGATCATCAGGGGCACAGATTTTATCTTGTGGTAGTGGATGATTTCTCTCGTGTGTCACGGGTCTTTCTTTTGAAGAATAAATCTGAAGCAGGAGATGTGATCAAGAATTTAATTAATGAAGTGCACAATGTTTTCTCTTCTTCAGTCAAATATGTTCGGACGGATAATGCCCTAGAATTTTGCACACGGTCACTTTCTCAATTTCTTTCATCAAAGGGTATTATTCACCAAACCACTTGTGCATATACATCACTGCAGAATGGTGTGGCGGAAAGAAAACATCGCCATCTCTTGGATATTACTCGAACCCTGTTGATTCAGAGTTGTGCTCCTATTTCATTCTGGGGGGACGCTGTTCTTACTGCATGTTATCTGGTCAATCGAATGCCATCCTCTGTTCTTGGTGAGAAGATACCTATTTCTCTTATTTTTCCTGACAAGGAATTATTCTCACTGACTCCACGTGTCTTTGGTACTGTGGCATTTTTTTTGAAGCCAAGAAGAGGGGGAAACACACGATGGTGCTCACCCCAATATATTAAGAGAGAAAAGAGAGGTTACAAAAGAAGAAACAAAAAACAAAGCACACCACGAAGGAGGCAAGCAACCTCCCGAAGTGGGCGGCCAGCAGCTAAACAGAACGAGAAAACATGCTAGTTACATAAGACACCAGTCAGCCACAAAAGCCCCTAGCATGGCAGAATACGTTCTCCAGGTAAAACCGCTGCCCGGAGAAAAAGGGCCTCGTTGCGAGCAAGCCATAACGACCATAAAACAAGCCACCGGAGCAATAAAGGCCCTTCTCTCCAACCCGCCTGTTTAAGAAGAGGGAGTCGCAGAAGGACTCCACATCACGAGCGAGCATCCAATCCACAAAGGGATCGTCCACAGCTCCCGGACCAAGGGGCAAAGAAAAAGTAAATGGTCCAGTGTTTCCACATTAGAATCGCACATGCCGCAAGTGTTGGAGATCGAAGGGATCAACCTGGAACAGCGATCGCGCGTCAAGAGCCTCCTTCTGCGCAAGAGCCAAAGGAAGAAGACGATACGTAAGGGCAAGCCCAGGCCCCAGAAGAAGCCACAGTCTCGTACCAAAGAAGCCGAACTAGGAGGCGGAGAATCGAGCAAGGATGCGTAAGCCTTCCGAGTCGAGAAGGGACCGTCCCTCCAAACCCAGTGGTCCAACCGCCAGAGGGAGATCCCGCAAGAGCAAGAACGTTCAAAAAAGCCAGAAAATCCATGAACCTCTGATCGGAGAAGGAGCCCAGAAAGCGAGGAGACCAAGAATCGTCAAGCCAGCAGGAAGCGACGGAGGCCTCCTTATTTTCCGCCAAAAGCGAATAGTCGAGGGAAGCGAAGAGAAAGTGGCTCCCCTCCTAACCAGCAATCATTCCAGAAAGAGAAATCGCGGCCGTCACCGAGCACCGGTTTGAAAGACGATCTGTATTTCACAAAAAGCCAACTGAATACCACGCCAAAAAGGAGATCTCCCACCCACAGCCTCCCAAAGCTCCCTCAGCAGGCCATACCCTCCCGTGAAGTACCCTCCAGATGCTAATGAAAAAGCTACCGTCTCTTCCCCAGACCCTGGTTGCCCACTTAAGGAAGAAGGCATCGTTTATCAGCCTGGGACTCCTTATCCCCAAACCACCTGCCGACTTCTCCCTCACCACCTCCTCCCAAGCGACCAGGTGAATCCCCCTCCACCGCTACCCGATTTTCCCCATAAGAATTTCTTGAAGCAAGACTCCAATCTATTGCCAATCCCCGCAGGCAATCCGACGGGTCGATAAAAAATGGACAGGTATGGCGGCAAGGGACCGAGCGAAGAAGAACCAATCTACCTCCTTTCGAAAGAAGAGCCGCACGCCAACTAGCCAATCTCGCCTCCACCTTCTCCACCACACACTCCAATCCTTGAGTCTAGGCCTCCCGACCACCAACGGAAGGTCCAGGTAGTCCAGCGGCCAGGTTGCCCAAAGCAGAGCCCAAAATGTTGGCGAAATCCGAAGCACGCGTCTCCGAAACACCAAAAGCAGTAACCTTCGATTTATTGCCGTTTATGCGTAAGCCCGAAAGTTCACTGAAGAGGTCTAAAGTCGCCGACATGGCCGCAACTTCCGACTCGCCCCCTTCGATAAAGCACAAAGTGTCGTCCGCGAATTGAATAAGCGGCACGGAGATGGTCCCCTTAGAAAAATCCTTAGATAGGCCCGCGTCAACCACCCGGTCCACCATTCGAGCCAAGACATCCGATGCAATCATGAAAAGAAGGGGGGCCGGAGGGCAGCCCTGTCGAAGGCCCCGGCGCGGCTGAAAGCGCCCCCCTCCAACCCGCCATTAAGCAGAAGAGAAAAGGAGGTTGTCATAACGCAGCGCCGCATCCACGAGATCCACAAGTCGGGGAATCCTCGCCTCTTGAGGACCGACCATAAAAAGCCCCAATCGATGCTATCATATGCTTTGGCAAAATCGATCTTCCAAAGTACGGCTTGACGCCCCGAGGCTTTCCAATCCGCCACCAGCTCCGACGCAACAACAATACAGTCTGATATTTGCCTGCCTTTGATGAATGCCGCCTGTACGGGCGAGATAAGCGGGTCCAGCACCTTGGAGAGTCTCCTGGCAAGGACTTTAGCGACGATTAAATAAATGGCATTAGAAATGGAGATGGGGCGAAAATCCCCGATGTCCTCCACCGCCTCCCTTTTAGGAATCAAGAGTAGTAAAGCTCTATTCAGTCTATCAAACCCCGCATTTTTGCCACAGAATTCCACCACCACCTCGAATACTTCCTTGCCCACCAACTCCCAAAAATCCTTGAAGAATGCTACTGAGAATCCATCAGGCCCTGGGGACGCGTCAGGATTAAGATCCCACAGGGCCTCTTTAGTCTCCAACGTAGAAACCGGCCTAATAAGCATGTCACAATCCTCCGCAGAAACAGTGGGAACCCCCAAGCCGAGCCACTTCCAACGCCGAGATTGACGAGTCGACATGGCTTCCCTGATATGCTCCGAAATGGCGGCACCCATAGCGCTATCCCCAACGAACCGCTGCCCATCAACAGAAATAACCCGCATAGTATTGTTCCTTTTCCTCCCGCTAGCAACCCTGTGGAAGTAGGCCGAGTTCGCATCGCCGTCTTTGAGCCATTTGAGCCTGGAGCGCTGACGCCATTCGATAGCTTTTTTCTTGTCTTCCTCCGCCACCTTAATTTGCACAGAAGAGCGCTCCTCGAGTTCAGCGGCGTTGAGAGTCCTCTCATTCTCCACTGAGTCAAGTCTTGAAATAATCTCCTCCGCCTCTTTTCTGAGAGTCACCCTCGCCAACCGCGACTCCCGTTTAAAATGAGCCAATCTTGTCCGCAAGGAATCGAGCTTATGAGTAAGACGAGCAGCTGCAGAGCCCTCCACCGAAGTAGAAACCCAGTGTTCATTGACCACGGACCGAAATGAAGGCTCCAAGAGCCAGCAGCGTTCATATCTAAAGATGCCCCTCGGGGATAGATTCTCACCAGAATCCCATAAAATTGGCGAGTGGTCCGAGAAAGCTCTAGGTCTCGAAGAAACCGAGCAGGAAGGAAATCTTTCCATCATAGCACCCGAAGCCAAGAACCGATCGAGGCGGGAACGCGAATTGCCGTTCCTCCAAGTATAATTAATATCAGAAGCCACCAAGTTTTCCAGAGCCAAAAGGTCCTGAGTCTCCCTAAAAGACAAAGATCCCGGGTCGCAACCACCCCTAGCCCGAGGGCGATCAGCCGAGTGAATAGTGACATTGAAATCTCCCCCTACGATCCACGGAATTCCAGCAAAAGCACGGCCCGCGACACGCATATCTTCCCACAGCTCCGCTCTGCTGATATGACAGCAAGGTCCATAGACAGAGGAAATAGCGATAGGGGTGGGTAAGTCCCTTCTAACAAGCACCACCGATAACATATGCCTCCCCATCAAGGTGGACTCCTGAGAAAATAGATCCGATTTCCAAGCAATGAAGAGGCCTCCCGCCGCTCCCACCGCATCCAATGCCAAAAAGGAATTCAGCGACCCCGCACCAAAGGACCTCCAGAGAGCATCATCCAAGCCCCGCAACTTCGTCTCCTGAATCAAAGCCACATCACAAGCCCACTCCGACAAGCGGGCACCCAAAGCCTTCCTCTTCACGTCGTCCCCCAACCCCCTGACATTCCAGGAGATGATTTTCATTAAGGGAAGAGTCAGCTCCCACCAGAGGGTGCGAGGTCAACCGCCTCCGCCGCCGAGTCACGCAGCGAAGCACAGGAATGAACCGGCGCCGCTCGCGGACGAGATCTGCTCCTCCTTCGATATCTCTTCCCCGATCGCGCATCAGAACGCGAGCCTTGCTCAAGACAACAGTTCGAATCCGAGTCGCCCATGGCGGAGTTAAGCAAATGGTGGACGGGTGAACCCGCCGCAGCCAAGGAAGGAGGACCCAGGATGGAAAGCGGAGAAGACTCAAGCAATAAGGGCCTAGAATAGTCCCCAAAGACGGCGGGAGCCTCCCACGACGGAAAGACAGAAGGAGAGTCGGGTTGAATCTCCTCTACATTAGGCAACGCAGAGAAGGTTCCAACCGAAACCCGAGAGGAGCCCTGATCCGAGTCCGCCAGAAGAAGAGAGGAGTTCCCTGCAGGCCAAGATCCGATAAAACCCGACCCGCCAGCGTCAGCATCCGCGGAAAAGAGACACGTTCGAGCGCCCGAAAACGACGTGAAGTTCGTACCGTCAACCTTCCAAGTAAAAGAGCCAAATAAAGAATCGACCTCGGAAGGGCCCCGCAGCTGCGGATCGCCACGTAAGGCAATATCACTCGGGAAGCGGGGAGAATCATTGAAGGGCCGCCCGAAATCAAGCCAAGGGACCGACGCCTCGCAGGCGCCCCCAAGCACAACCATGTGGGCAACAGGAGACGAGGCGTCACGAGAAGGCAGGGGTCCATCGTCCCAATCGGGGGCAGCGCCGGACGAGCCAACGCCGGTGGCTGACGTAGGGGCCGCACGAAGGATATCTCCACCGGGAAAGAGAAACGACCGACCGAGAAGGTTCGAAGAACACCTTCCCCAAGAGATCAGGTAACGAGTTCCTGCTGCATTCCAGAAGGACCCTGGTAGACTTCCAATCTGAGCCCGGTTTGAATCCGTCCTCCACAATCGCCAGCAGCTCCCCCCACCGGTGAAGAAGACTAGCCACCGCAGGACCCTTGCGGGAAAGAAGAGGGATCCCCCTCACCTCAACAACACAAATTTCGATGCCAAAGCAAGCTCCATCATCGTATCGCAAAGGACGCCAAGATAGACCCTCAAAGAGAGCGCTCTTCAATAAACTTTGTCGTTGAGCCTCCGATAGACCACGAACGCAGCATCTATAGGAGTCAAGAACCACCAAGTCACCTTCGAACGAGGGTCCAAAGAAATCATGCAAACTTGTTTTCACGAAACCCCAATCAGTTCCCCTTCGTGAGGCAAACCCCACAGCAATTCCGTCGCACCCAACCTCCTTCACCTGGTGGTCATGCACAGAGCCACCGGGCGCCTCCACCCGCCCCATCTGTACAGGCGTAGGTTCCTCGCCGCAACTCCCCTTCCTCCTCGAATGTAAGTCACCTCCAGCAAAACGGAAAGCCGAATCCTCATAAGTTTCCCTCGCGAGAGGGTCACCAGAGAGATCAGGGTTAAAGAAGCCACGAACCACCTGCGCGAAGGAGCGTGAGCCAGACTCCCCACTAGGGCTCACGTGGAAGGAAGGAGCATGCAAGGCATGAACCCTCAAGGCGTCGTTGCATAGCTTACGCGGCACAGGAACCATGCGAGAAGTTCCGAACCAACACGACGCTTTCTTATGACCAACCCTCCCACAGGAATAGCATCTTGCAGGCAGACCACAGGACGAAGCCGAATGACCACGATCACCGCATCTGAAGCAACGTTTACCCGGTTTCATGTGCGAAACACGGACCCAATCAGAACCTTCTTTATGCTTGTCGGAGACGACCGCATCCACGTGAGACCTTCCACTTCTAGGGTCTACTCCTTTGTAGTCGACCGGACCCGCACGAACCTCGTTGAAGACGCCAGCGGAGCTCGCCATGCCTTTTCCAGAGACGAAGAGAGGAACTCCTGGGATAGATGGCTTCGGTCTCCAGAAGCAGTTGCCTTAGAAACCCTCCCTGCTGATGTGATCGCAGGGCGAGAGTGCTCACGTGCATCCAGCGAAGGCTTCCACCGATCTCTCACTCGCCACCAGTGCTTCTCGCGACCTCTCTCCCCTCTTCTCACTCCCTCTCCAACTCTCACTCGTTCTCCCACTCTCACGCTCTCCCCTCCGCCTCTCATCACTCGCTCCACTTTCTGGTACTGTGGCATTTGTTCATCTTCTGTCTCCCAGACTTGACAAACTCTCTCCTAGAGCAGTCAAGTGCGTCTTTGTTGGTTATTCCATGACTCAGAAGGGCTACCGGTGTTTTTTTTTAAACAAACGGTTCGGGGGAGACATGGCGTGGCGCTCGCCCCAAAAATTAAATGGGCTACCGGTGTTATGATCCTATAAATAAGAAGTACTTCGTGAGTGCTGATGTCACTTTCTTTGAGTCTGCCATGTATTTTTCTCCTGCAGGTGACAGTCTGGTACCATCCACTACCAATGATGATGTCTATGTTCCTCCACCACCTACTTGGAGTTCACCTGAGTCTTCCCCTGTTCCTGCCTCCACGCCAGCACCACCACCACCACCACCTCCTCCACCTCTTCCACGGCCTCCCATTTCACCTCTACCAAAATTCTATACGCGTCGGTCAGGTCCTGCTCAGGCTACACGTCAGTCACCCATCACGTCTCAGGTATGTTCAGATGGCATTACTACTGACGGGTCAGATTTGGTACATGTGCAGGATTCTTCAGTACAGGAAGACACTAGACCATCCGGTGCAACAGATGATGATCTTGATGTTCCGATTGCTATTCGGAAGCAGAAGCGGCTGTGTGCCTCATATCCATTTGCGTCACAGGTTTTGTTTCACCGTCTCACTGGTGACTTTCAGAGATTTGCCTCAGCCTTGTTTTCCGTGAATATACCACGGACTTACCAGGAAGCTTTGAAGAGTGATTGCTGGAGATTAGGTATGGAAGAAGAGATGAGTGCCTTGCAGTGCCGTGGCACATGGTCATTGGTTCCTGCTCCTCCTGATGCATCTATTGTGAGCTGTAAGTGGGTCTTCACAGTTAAATATCATGCAGATGGCACTTTGGATAGGTACAAAGCACGTTTGGTCGCCCGTGGGTTTACACAGACCTATGGCGTAGACTACATGGTTGCTTTCTCTCCAGTGGCTAGACATTCTACCCTTCGCATTCTCTTATCTGTGGCCGTGGTTCGTGAATGGAGTATATCTCAACTGGATGTCAAGAATGCCTTCATGTACGGGGATCTACAGGAGGAAGTCTACATGCAGCAGCCACCTGGGTTTACTGCTGAGGGGGAGAAGCAGATGGTCTGTAGACTTCACAAGGCAATATATGGCCTCAAACAGAGTCCAAGAGCATGGTTCCAGAAGCTTTCCAACCTTATTGAGCAATAGGGATTCAAGAGGTCAAATGCAGATCACTCGTTTGTCCAGAAGTCATCGGCAGGTACGGTTGTGATTATGGTCTATGTGGATGATATTCTTGTTACAGGAGATGATGTTCAGGGCATAGAAAGGGCGAAGGCATTCCTAGGCCGTTAGTTTGTTACAAAGGATCTTGGAACCCTAAGATATTTTCTGGGGTTGGAATTTGCAAGGAATGCACGGGGCTTGGTGATGACCCAACGGAAGTACATTACAGACTTCCTGATTGAGACATGCATGGATGGATGCAAACCATCAAGTATTCCCATGGACCCTAGCATAAAGTTGTATGATGGTTATACTGATGAAGTAGATAAGAGGAGATATAGAGAAATGGTGGGAAAACTCCTTTACATTACCATAACTCGTCCATATATTGCATTTGCAACCAAGACAAGTTCACGTGGATGCTATATACATGATACTGAGGTATCTGAAGTCTTCTCCAGGTTCAGGGTTGCTATTCAGAAAGGGCACAGATTTATCTATCTCAGCGTGTGCAGACGCCGATTATGCAGGATGCCCTAAGGATCGAAAATCAACCTCAGGGTTCGCAGTTTTTGTTTTAGGCTCTCTGGTTTCTTGGAAAAGTAAGAAACAAACTGTTGTGGCAAGGTCCAGTGCCGAATCTGAATATAGGTCCATGGCTCAAGCTAGCACGGACATGATGTGGGTTCGATCTGTACTAGAAGATCTACATGTAGCTGTGCCTTTACCTATGAAGCTTCAGTGTGACAATCAGGCAGCCTTATTCATTGCCAACAATCCAGCTTTTCATGAAAGAACCAAGCATATTGAAGTTGCCTGCCATTACACTAGAGACTTGATCCAGAGAGGATTGATATCTACTACACATGTGAGCTCAGGAGATCAGACTGCAGATGTATTCACCAAGCCATTGCTCAGAGGACCTTTTCAGAGATGTTCATCCAAGCTGTGCATGATAGACATCTATGCTCCACCTTGAGGGGGAGTGTAGAGATAGTTATTATTATTATTATCTCTTTATGTACCTCGTCGTTATTTCTTTGTCGTTTATGGACCACTGTATAATTTACCCTTAAGGTCTCTCCCTATATAAGAGAGCCTAGGGTTTTCTAGAATAATTAATCTATGTTTTTCTCCCAACATCCTCCAAATTATAATTGATGTCTCTTTACTTGTTCCCAATGTCTTTTCTCTTCGTTACCACTGAGCCTATCAAACCCCCAACCCAAAAAAGCGCGCACACACACACACACACCGACCATATCCCACCCCAGAAAAATTGCGTGCTCTGTAGTTTTCTAGGTATTAATGAAATGTAGTTGAGGAGATAGCAGTGGGTGGTGGAATTTTTTTAGGAAATGGTGGGATGGATCTCCTTTAGAGGTCCATCCAATATATATATATATATATAGAGAGAGAGAGAGAGGGGAAAGGGATCCTACTCCATGGAGTAGGTAACTTACCTACTCCATTTTCATTTTCTCCACTTTTTTTTTATTTTTTTTGAAAAATGCTTCCATGCATTTTTATAACTATATCCCTCTAATATGTCATTCAAATTTCATCAGAAATAGAGACTCCTAAGGCCTCCATCCAAACAGTCATTTTTTAGCGGTCACAGATTTGTTGTATTTTACCTGCGGTCACAGATTTGCTGTATTTTACCTGTTCTGGATGGAGGCCGTAGGAGTCTCTGTTTCTGACAAAATTTGAGTGACATATTAGAGGGATATAGTTATGAAAATCCATGGAAGCATTTTTCAAAAAAAAATAAAAAAATTTGAAAAAAAATGAAAGTGGAGTAGGTAAGTTACCTACTCCATAGAGTAGGATCCTTTTTCTCATATATATATATATAAGAGGAGTACAGAAAAAAATTACACTCGCCAAGATTTGAAGAGGACCCTGGCATGCCCTAGGACATTTTCAAAGTAAAATCTCCCTCACTCAAGTACCGCACCATTCCTAGACAACCACAACGACCAAATAACCACACAGGCCTTCATTCTCCTTTCCTCAGAGCCAGACCACCTTCTATTGAGTGACTCCCAGAATGAGCCCCTATCACTCCAAACCAGACTCGTGATATTTGCATTTTGCCAAACCTTTATCGATCTTGGGCACCTGAAGAATAAATGATCTATGTCCTCTGTTTGGAACTCACATCTTCTACACCCTCTTCTGCATCTGGAAAGATCCTTACCCTTTTGGCCGCCGTAAAGATCCACTCCCTCCTTAATAGCCATAAAAACACATTCACCCTAGTTGGAACCCTCCAGATCTTCGCACAGTCCTATGAGAGTTCTAAATCCATATCAGGTAACTGAGCAGAAAATACTTTGTAAGCCTTCTTGACAGAGAAGGAACCATCTCTCCAGCACCAAGAATCTCTCCCATCCGAAGGCGCCTCCACTCTAGCTAGCCTGGTAGAGAGATCCAAAAACTTCTCAACCCTCTGATCAGACAACTCTGCCACAAAATCAGTTGTCCACGAGCCATGTGACCAAACTTCCGCCACAAAAGTGTTCTTGCGAGAAGCCAAAGCGAACAATCTGAGGTAAAGATCACACATCACTCCCTCCTCCGACCAGCCGTCAGTCCAGAAATGGAAACCAAGTCCGTTACCCAACACCGGGCGCAAGGACCGTAACAGATCTGGGAGGACAGAACACACCCCTCTTCAGAAGTAAGTTGGCGACGAAACACAATTTGCCCGGGCCATCAAACTTGAGTGCATACCATAAATCTATCGAATCAGATTTGAAAAGAGATCACTCCCCGATCCCTAGATTTTCAAAACCCACATTGCCAACATAGCCTTGTTCATGTTTCCAATCCGTAACACTCCCAACCCCCCCCCCCCTGATCGACATGGTCACAGTCGACCAACCCACCAAAGCGAGACCCACATCCTTCTAAGCTGATGCCCAGAAAAAACGATGCATCAATGACTCCAACCTCCTGCGAACACCCAACGACAGGACTCTGGACGAAATGAAGAAGACATGAATAGCAAAGAGCACTGCCTTGAGAAGAACTAGTTTTCCACCTCTCGACAGCAAGGCCGCCTTCCAACCAGCCAACTTTCTCTCCGGCTTCTCAACAAGAGGCAACCAATCTATCTGCCGAAGCCTCGCAGTCAACAGCGACAACCCCAGATACCCAATGGGCAATGCCTTCTTCTTCCTCCCCAAGATCTCCCCACAAGATGTCGAATCCTCCGAAGAAAGGTTAAAGTGTACAAAAGCTGACTTTGTACCATTAACCTTCAGGCCTGAGAGATCGCCAAAATGTCAAGGACTGCCCTCACAGCCCTGCTCTCCTCCGCACCTCCTTCAATAAAAAACAAAGTGTCATCTGCATATTGCAACACTGGCATTGAAAGGCCACCTCTAGAATACCCTCTAAAAAAACTGCCATCCACCGCCAGACCAAACATGGTTGCCAACGCATCAGTAGCCAAGACAAACAAGAGGGGGGTCAGGGGACAACTTTTCTCACCCCTTCTGTGGCTAAAAATAACCCCCCTCTTGCTTCCCGTTCACCAGTACCGAGAGCGGCGATGGTGATTCACCTCTTCATCCAATCCACCCAAACGTCCAGAAAATCCCTCTTCACTAGCGATACCCAGATAAATTTCCAGTTCATGCTATCATAGGCCTTCGAGAACTTTACCTTCGATAGGAAGCCCACAAATTCTCTTCTCTTCCAGTCAGCAACAATCTCCGACGCCACGACAACCCCTCCAAAAGCTGTCGTCCCGGGACAAAAGTTGTCTGCGACTGTAAAATGAGATCATCCAGCACCTCCTGGAGGCGGCTGGCCAACACCTTTGCCACGATGATGTAGACAACATTCGACAGCGCAATAGGTCGGAACTCCTCAACCCGCTCCGTGCCCTCCTTAGGCAGCAAAAACGAGAGGGACTTGTTAAACTTCTCCAAGCCCTTGTTAGCAACTATGAACTCCTACAACAACTCCATAACGTCTCCTTCCACCACTTCCTAGAATTCTCTATAGAACAACACATGTAATCCATCTGGATCTGGGCAATCGTCAACGTTGAGATCAAAAACAGCTCTGTGCACCTCTTCCCTAGAGAAATCCGACACGAGCGCCTCCGTGAGCGGTGGAATTTAAGACAAGTGTAGTAGAAGTCTGGCTAAGATTAATTCTTGGTAGTTCGCAACACTTTATTGGTTGAGAGGATTTTTATATTGGTCGGATCTAAGCTGGATTTGCTTCAAGATAGTTAAAAAGGACTAGTCTGCCTAAGATTATTTAATGGTTAGTAAAGTTCAATTTTTGCAAGCAGAAAAAGGTAATTTAGTTGTTGTGTGATTAATCTGAGTTTGACAGGGGCACATGCAATTTCATGTGTCAAAGGGGCATATGAATTTTCAGAATATTCTTAGGGGCATGCATGTTTAAACTAATTCAGTTTGCTATAAAAATTAAAAAGCAAGATCATCATTCCATGTTTAGGATACATGTATCTTCTCTAATTTTGCCGCTACATTATATTGACTGCATACTTACCAGAATTTTAGATAGTGCACGAGAGTATCATGATATCTGTAATTACATTTTGCAATCCCCAAGGGGTGGCAGAGTGGGTAACCTAACCATTGTTATCTCAGAGGTGGCACAACTGACTTCCATGATTGATGTATTTATCCAGAGAATTTTTTAGTAGACCTTCAATTCCATTTTTAAAGAAAATCATTTTTACCAAGGGTGCATGTTATATGAAATATCTCGGTGTATATAGGTAGAGAGGCTTTTGTCAAGTTTTTAAATGCTTTTCTGTGAATATCAACTGTTTTTTAGATGACAAATTTCCATAATATAGTTAACTGTATGAATTTGTTAAGAGGATATTTTTATTATAATGGTCAAATGATTTTTCATTTGTTTTTTATTCCTTTTGCCACCACTTCACTAGCATGATTCTCTTTGTTAGATATCGTATAAACTTATTATCTAGACATATGCTTATTAAAGATGTGAAGGTATATATCAAGATCCTTTGTCCTGGCACTTTTTTTAGGTCAATAACATGCGATCTTTTCCCAACACATTTTGCAGTCCAGTAGGTTGATGATCTAATGGTGTTGTGACGGAAGGTAATTGCCTTGTGCAAGATTTATATTGACTGGAACCTTCATGGCATCCATTAGCAATGTGCCTGCTTCCGGGTTAAAGAACTTTATAGGCGACGGTAATGCTGTTGATAAATTGCCACAGGAAATGAATGATATGAAAATCAGAGATGATAAGGTCTTTTTTCCCTTGGAGTTTCTATCTTCAAATTACGGGTTTGTGTATATACCTTAAAGTATAATGATTTTTATGATATTTGTTCAGGAAATGGAAACTATTATTGATGGCAATGGAGCTGAAGCTGGCCACATAATTGTAACAACTATTGGTGGTAGAAACGGCCAACCAAAGCAGGTAGCTGAATCACGACTTGTCCTACATATTTCATGTGTCATTCAGCTGCCTTCATACTGATTGTACAGATTATTGGAACTGGCCCCTTCAAGAAACCTGTTTATACAGATTATTGGAACTGGCCCCTTCAAGGAACCTGTTTATACATATTATTGTAACTGGCCCCTTCAAGAAGCCTGTTTTTATCACTTTGAAGCTGCATTAATAATTCCTTTTTGTTGCCAATAATCAGTTACTATTTATGTTCTCGATCATATGATTCATATCTGAATTTGGTAAATCTGATGACAGACTGTTAGCTATATGGCAGAACGTGTTGTAGGGCATGGATCATTTGGGATAGTTTTTCAGGTATTATACAGATCTAACATGAAAGTTTTTTATGCTAGTCTGGTACTTTTTTGCCTTCTATAAGCACCACTAAGATTGTCATTAAAATCTTGGTCTTTTGCAAGTTCAGTGTACTGTGTAGAATGGTGGTGCTAAACTTTTGCTCATAATTTGATTCAGGCAAAGAGCCTTGAGACTGGTGAGATGGTTGCCATCAAGAAAGTTCTTCAGGATAGGAGGTACAAGAACCGTGAACTTCAGACGATGCGTCTTCTTGATCATCCAAATGTTGTTTGTTTGAAGCATTGCTTCTTTTCAACAACTGAAAAGGACGAGTTATATCTAAATTTGGTACTTGAATATGTCCCTGAGACCCTACACCGTGTAATTAAACACTACAACAAGATGAGCCAGCACATGCCGCTGATATATGTGAAGCTTTATGCCTACCAGGTGTGGCTTGATGTTTCACATGCATTGCTTCTTCAAGTCATTGTTAAATTTTATTTGTTTAGTCGGTCCTCAGGGTATCCATAGATCATTAGATTGTCACTTCGTAGCTTAGGATTATCACTTCTTGGGAGATTGTGATTTATAGTTTGATTTCGTTGTATTAAATGATTTTTTTCTTACTATTTTTATGAAATATTTTGCAGATTTTTAGGGCATTGGCCTACACCCATGGCAATATTGGAGTTTGCCACAGAGATATTAAGCCCCAAAATCTTTTGGTACCTTTCATTCTTTATATAGCAACTCTGATGTTTTACATTACTTTAGAAGCATGGATATTGTAGAAAGAAACACTGTTTCGTTATTTTGGTGCCTTTCATTGTTTATACCTGGGTTCGTTTCTTCATCAAAATCTGGGCGTCTGTGGGGATGTCACAACATAGCTGAGCGATACTCTAAAATAAAACTCAGGCGACAAGCCACAAAACTCTTTAAAATCACTTAAGATTTTCTTCCAAAACTGGGAATCTTGAATCAAAAAGTTTGAAAGAGATACTAGAACATATGAAACTGATAAATTTATAATTGCGGAGAATGTACGGCCCCAAGAAATTCATCTGAGAGTTTGCTAGAATGTACAATCAAACAATACCTTATGTAGTTCAATATTGAAAATGTAATCTTCCACGCTAAGACTAACCTTGAGTCTTGACTTTTGTAAATCTTCTTGTTCCTACCCCTCTTCTATTAATATATCTGAGGCGGACATCATAGCGTGTCTCCCCCTTTTTGGTCTCAAAAAACCTGCTTATCACAGAATTTTTGATATTATTACAATTTATAGGTCTGTATCAAGCATTATCTTTGACCTGTCTAAGTGGAGGTATCGTTATTTTTATTGATGAGGCATGAGATGGAGTGAACAAGAAGCTTAAGCAGTGGAGGAGGACCATGGAATAGAGGCGTTTCTGACTAAATGGGATGGAATGGAATAATAACAACGGAACTTCAATGGCAAAGGAGGCTTATATAGAACGAGGCGAAGATTGCTACAAGTTGAATTTCAAATGAAGGCTTTTTTAAATTCTTGATATCCATTTTTTGAATGGAGGAATTGGTATAACTTTTCAAAAAGAAAATGTTGGTGTAGCTTGAATAGAAGATAAAAAAGGGAATTACATGCAAGTGAAAAGATATTTGATTTCTCAGTTCAAAAGCATGAGAAGTTACTTGTAGTCTTGTAGAAGTTGGGAGTTGATATCCATCATGACAGGTTGGGAGTTGACCTTACTTTCCATGTGTGAGAGGGCTTGATTTTGGGGTCATTCTATATTGGTCATTATGCACACCATTATTTTTCTATGGGATTAAGGATGGAAAGGCAGGTGCATCACATCTCATTTCTGGCACGCGTTTGATTAAGTACTTCGGCCTTCTCTAAACTATGGTTTAGGACTGAAACATGCTAATATTTTTTACGTAGATATAGGTTCTTCATATCTTCGTAATTTTAATTTGCATGAAAAGAAGAAAGTCAGGCATTGTCTTTGTTGTGTTCATCTGAGTCTATGATATAGAATATATTTGACCAGAAGTTGCAGACATTTAATGTATGAGAGCATATATTTGTGATGTCATAGAGTTTTAAGAATTCATATGGAATTATTAGTTGAGGATTTATCTTGGTTTGACTCAAGATAATGTTAATGTCATCTTTTCTAGGACCCCTTTTACTTGTGTAATCGCGTCAAGCTAATCAATAAAGATGTTTTTTATCTATTCTTTTACTATTTTTATTCTATTTTATCAACTATGCTTCGAAATATTCCATCATTTTATAATGTTAACTCCTTTCCCTTTTCAGGTAAACCCTCATACTCATCAACTGAAATTGTGCGACTTCGGGAGTGCAAAAGTTTTGGTACTTCTTTGCTCCTTTAATTATGTTACGGGTCGCAGGAAGTGGGCTGATTTACTTTCTTACAGGTGAAAGGGGAGCCAAACATTTCTTATATATGTTCCAGGTATTATAGAGCTCCAGAGCTCATATTTGGTGCCACCGAATACAGTACAGCTATTGACATCTGGTCTGCTGGCTGTGTACTGGCTGAGCTTCTTATTGGGCATGTAAGTTTTTCATTCAACGGTCATTTTATAAAGCAAAAGCAGCTATTCAAGGCATTTAAGTTATTCGGACGACTGTACTGTACCTGTAGTAAATCTGATATTTGGACTTGTCAACAGCCTCTTTTTCCTGGAGAAAGCGGAGTTGACCAACTTGTTGAAATTATTAAGGTGATTGGAGTGATCATCAAATACTGATGGCTTCTCCACTTTTCCTTCTCATGTCAATTTATTTCTTTGTACTTGTTGACCAGGTTTTAGGGACACCTACACGAGAAGAGATCAAATGCATGAATCCTAATTACACAGAGTTCAAATTTCCACAAATTAAAGCTCATCCATGGCACAAGGTATTGGACTGCTGGATACTGACAATTTCAAGTAATTATCAGAATTGGCCTAAATCTTCGTATCAATTCAATTCAGTATAGTTGACTTTGCAAGGAAACTGATGCAGTCTCTCTTTATTCTGGATCTACTCATCTGTATACTTTGAGCTTAATCAACAATTTTGCATCTGGTTGGCTATAACTCCAAGAAATTTGCAAGTGATTAATGTCAAAAAAATGAGACCTTATCGATATTCATTCATATTTCAGGGTTAATACCCTAGGTATAATATTTGAATTTATTGTAAATAGTCATACTTTCTGTGAATTTGGATATCTTTATCCGAAATCACTTATTTGGAAAATACTATACCCGTGCATTTCTAATCAGGTTTTCCAGAAACGAATGCCACCTGAAGCTGTAGACTTGGTCTCCAGGCTGCTTCAGTATTCTCCATATCTTCGGTGCAGTGCAGTAAGTCTATCATTGCATATTTGAACATTTACACTACAATAAGCTAAGAGAAACAAACATGGTACAAACAATGTTTCTTTACCATGAAGCTTGAAACATTACTTCATCCATTCTTTGACGAACTTCGAGATTCTAACACGCGTCTACCAAATGGACGACCTCTACCTCCATTGTTCAACTTCAAGGCTCACGGTATTGTTATTTCATTTTCTCTGCCTGCGCATACAGATATTTTCTGACAATACGTTCAAAGTTTTCAAAACTCAATGTTCACATTTTGTCACCATGTTAATGACTATCAGAGTTGAAGGGGATCTCCGTGGAGATGTTGGCGAAGTTGATTCCTGAACATGCTCGAAAGCAATGTCCTTTTCTTGGGCTATGAGTATACGTCAGAGATTATTGGCTGATGTTAATGTATCAATGCGGCCTCAGCAAGTCGATTTTCTATCTCGGGTGTGAAGTTGCCCTGTAGATCTTCTAAGCATCCGTCTATTGGTAGATGCTTGTGTTTGTTTATATTTATAGATCTTGTATTGTAAAGTAAATCTGAGAGTTTGCCGAGCCACCCAAATCTGCTATCCTGCATGATATCATGTACAAGATAAAGGTTTGAGAAGTGAACATACCTTCAATGAGAGATGATATATGACAGTGAAGGACATTGATGGACCTTCCAAAACTAATAGGTTGTGTGATAAATGGAAGAAATTATGGTTAAAAATAGTAATGCATCTTTGTTACATTTAAATCAAGATGGATTGGGATGGGAAGGGCACATAATCAAAGATATATGAAAAATACAATGAAGAATTCACTTCCTCTTCTTTCATCTGTATATCTGCATACTGCTTTTCCCATTTGTACTAGCAATGCTAACAGGAATACAAGATCTTTGCTTTATATTATTTTTTTTCGTTTCAATACAAACATCTTACTTGAAGTTATTTTCCCTTCTCTTTTCTTCTTCCTCGCCCATTTTCTTTGCTTCATTCTCTTGTGACAGAATTTTGCCCATTGTTAGGAGGGAGGACTAAGGTACTTCTCAGCAATGTTGTCTGAATTTTATGATGGGATCTAAGGATTTTGATGCTAGTAAGATCTTATTTTTTATATTCTTTTCCTTTTCTCTATCCATTTCCATATCAACCTCTTATAACTAAGCATTGGGACGAGGTATTTCTCGGCGATGCCATCAGAAAATTGATTGTGATCGTGGGTTCTGGACCTTTAAGTGGCGAGGAGGAAAATAGGGATCAAGTCACTCCAGAGTCCAGACCCTCAAAGGAATGCATAAGAGGAGCCTTCTATGGTTTCTATCCCAAACATGTCTATGTCATGGGGAGGTAATGTACCTTTAACATGTGATTCAGACACCCAAAATCCTTCTATATCAAAGATCAAACTCTTAGTTGCAAGAAAGCAACAACTCTTGTCCAGTTGCTCAAAAGCCTGTTAGAACTTGTTATTGTTGACTGGTCCGTTCAAATGGAAGTTCTCTACTATGTATATAGTCGTCATATAGTGGGAGAGGATCCTAGAGAAAGATGTTGAAAAGTGGTTTCCATTAATTCGTGTGATTCCAGTTTTTTCATGATTTTGGCTTGTCTGAGTGTGCCTCTCTCATTGGATGGTCATGGATGTAAGAGAAGGCCAATGGGGAGATCTTTGGGAGCATGGTCAATGCATTGTCCCTTTGTTTTGGCTGTGGAGTTAAAATTGAAGATGGTCATTGATCGTTCTGGTAATGGAGTGCAGTTATCTTTGATGCATCTGCTATCTTTGATGCTATGTTTTGTGTATCCATATTTTTTTGGAAGGACAAGCATTCGGCAGGATTAGAAGTTGGAATTGTTCTTCTGTTGCAGATCATTAATGATGGGCTAGTTCGGGATTAGCAGCCTATTTTAGGGATGTAGAGTAGGGCCTCTTATTTTAATAAGTAAAAGCAAGGCACCATGTATTTAGTGTCTTTGGCAAGTATGGGCCTCATTACTAGTAGTACCTACTTAGACCTTGGAAAGCATGTACTTGCGCAAGTTTTGTACCAGAGACCCATAACTTGTGTTCCTCAATCTTGAGTTTTTAGACCTTTTCTTAAGTCCTAGATCTTTGGCTTTTAGTGTGAGATCTCTACCTTGAGTCTTAGATCTTTGTGATCTCTCAAAAAGCTATGGAGTGATCCTCTTTAGGGCGGACCTCTTCGTATTGGATCAGTTGGTGTTCGCGCCAACAACAATAAACTATGAATAACCTGTCCACTTCAAGGTCTAATGCCCTCAGAGGGTTCGATCTACTAGTATCACCCAACATTGAGGATATCAAGGTAGAAAATCTTCTAATAGTTGATCTCTAAGGTCATGACACAAGAGGTTATGGGTTATAGAGGAACCAACAAGTGGCCTAAAATACATCCAAATCTAGGGCACAACATTGAAAGAGGTATAGCTTATCGCTATGCTTTTGTAGGATTTTGTGATCCGGGTCGATCATCTTCGGATGTTTGCATTCTTACTTTTGATGCAACTCCAGGTCATTGACACTATTTTGGGCGTAGATTAATTAGAGCTTTTCATGCATGTCTGCATTGTTTTGAGAAGGTGATGATTCTTCAGCTCTTGGGTATGCTCAAGTTCTAGTTCAATGGGAAATTTGCATGTAGGGAACTATACTGCCTACATGATATATTCATCAGCCCAAGAATGCATGATAGAAGATGTGGACCACATTCCCTTGTCATGTCACATGCAGATAAGGTTGCAGAAAGCTGTAGTCCGTACTCGGTCGGCATGGTTACTGACTAAGGATTAATCGGCAGTCGGGCGACTAATCGAATTTAGTCGACCATTAGCCGGCTTTGAATTTTTTTAATTATTTTAAATATATAAATAATTTTTTAAACATATATTCTTATATATTAACAGAAATGTGTATATTTTTTATACTATCATAATCAAACAAAAGAAGTAATTGACTTTCAATATAACATTAAGCATAAGAGTATAAGTTTGCTTAAAAAAGCAAAAAACTAAAACATAAAAAATCTTGATGTAAAAGTCAACCGACTAGGTTGACTAGTCGGCCTGACTAATAGGGTTGATCGACTAGGCTTGACTGAGTCGATTACCCCCCCCCCCCTTCGGGACTCGACTAATCGGTCGACTTTTACAAGCTTGCGTGCTGATTAGTGGCCATATATGTTGGGCAAAGAGCTAGTAGAGGTTTCTAGAAATATATGATCTCAACAATGACAAGAGGAATGGAATATTTTTTTATTGGTGAAAGAGATTTAAAGATCAAGTAACATTCAAACAATACTCGGTTCTCCAGGAACTCCTCAGCTCAATGAAATTGCAAATAGATGCAACAAAAGCGAAATGGACATGGTAAGATCAATGATAAATAAAGTACATCGTGGCATGGGTAGATATTGTGATACATGTTTACGTAAAATTCCAAGCAAGTCTATAAAAGACTTCTCATAAGCTATAGGTTGAAATCAAACCCATTATTTGTCTCTTGAGGATCTGAGGTATTTATCCCAATGTCAAGAATGTAGATGCAAGAAAATTGGAATGCTGCACCAAAGAGTGGCATTTCATTAGATATATAAAGGACCCATTATTAGTCTCTTGAGGATCTGAGGTATTTGGCGCAATGTCAATAATGTAGATGCAAGAAAATTGGAATCCTTCACCAAAGAGTGATATTTCATTAGATATATAAAGGATAATATTATGTAAAGAACCCAGATGCAAGCAAGTTGGAATGCCGCATTAAAGAGTGGTACTTCATTAGACATGCAAAGGATAATATCTAATACTACATTTATAACCCTAAGATTAAAAAAGTATTCATATCTATATATGCAAAATTCTTAGAGGATGGATTCTTGATAAATCAAGATAACAACAAAGGACTCTAGTGAGAATGACAATGTTCGAAAACTAGAAAACTAGACCTAGCACTCTCAAACCTTAAGAAAGAGGTCTAGGATGGTAAGGCCACATGAGATGTATGAATTCCATGTCTTAGAAGAGTCCAAGGATGAGTGCAATTCATTTGATAAAGCACTTATGGACCATGGCATGGAATTATGGATGTTAGCAATGACCTTTGAAGTAGATTCAATGGTAAAAAAATGGTCTATAACGCCTCAAAGATCCATCTAAAAGGATATAATATATTGGGTGTAAATGGATTTTCAAGATAATGAGGAGATATATGGAATATAGAGACATGTAAGGTACGATTCATAGCTGAAGGTTACACATAAAAAGACCAAATCAAATATGATGAATTCATGTGGCTATGCTAAAATTCATCAGGATATTGTTAGTTGTTGCTAGACACCATGACCTTGACGTTGGGCAAATGGATGTTGAAACGTCATTCTTTGTTTGATTTTTTGAAGAGAATATCTATATGAATCAGTCACATGGCTTCATTAGAGAGGAAGGCAAGGTTTTTCGGATCAAGCAATCCGTTTAAAATTTAACACAAGCTTTTTGTAGGTGGAATATCAGATTTGATGAAATCATAAAGAGTTACAATTTCGTTTAAAAAAAACTTTGATAAACCATGTGTGTAGACGAAGCTCAGTAGCTGTGATATTGTGTTCATTGTGCGTTGTGTGGATGGAACCCTACTCATTAAGAATGATATATAAATAACGGCTTGTGGAAAAGTATGATTTTCCCAAACCTTTGTGATGAAAGATCCTGATAAACCTCTTGTATCATGGGTTTGAAAGTATTCGGCAATAGAAAAAAACAAGTTGGGACCATCACAATAAGGTTGGATAAAAAATATCTTGGAAAGTTTCTGTATAAAAAAATCCAAGAAAGCTTCGTTCCTTTAAGACGTGGTATTAACATATTTAAATGGATGATACTTTACAATGTTGTAGATAGGAAGGTAATGGACAAATGCCTTTATGCATCATGGGTAAGAAGTCTATGTATGCCATGATTTCAATATCAAATATCTTCCATGTAGTGAGAGTAGAAAGTCAATATTGAGTTTGCTATAGAGAGCAGCACTAGATAGTACTGAAAAACAACTTCAAGTACCTAAGAATAACACAAGCCTATTGCATAGTCTTTTGAAGACATGGGTCATCGGGTCTTAGAGTACTCTAACTAAATCCAACATGGATGATATGATGTCCAGATATAGTTTCATCTTCATGTTGAATGGTGGTGATGTGAGCTATAAAAGAAAGAAGGGCATCACAACTAAATCAACAATTGAGGTTAAGTACATTTTTGTGCCATATGTTCCAAAAGAACTTGTGTGATTAGGCAAATTTATTATGGACTTAGCATGGTTTCCTTAGGTGTTTCTCTCATTCCATTATTTTACAATAACTTGGGGTCATAACACAAGCTAAGAATCTCTTGTGGCATCAAACGAAAAATGCGTAGAGAGAGATGCCACATAACTCGGGAGATACAGAAACACGATGATATCACTATCACCAAAATCACCTCTATCGATAACGTAACTTATCTTTTGACCAAGCTTTGGACTTCAAAAGTTATTTAATCTATATGTAACAAGTATGAGTTTTAAAGAGGTTCAAGAATGAACACGAGGCTTGGGACATTGTTAGACATGTAAGCTCCTAGTGAATCATTTTGTAATTACATTATTGCATGGTTCCATTTTTGAAATAAAGTGCATATATGTTGCATGATTAGTCGCTTCCTTTTGTACGATTCGGATTATATACCTTGGTCACATCGGATATGATGTACGCTAGTTGACGATTTAAAGAGTTAGATTGAAAAAACAACTAATGCATGGCAATTCTTTCCAATAAGTGATATGTCTTTGTATGCATTTTAACATGTGCATTTGAAAAATCATTGGGATGGAGTCCATAACAAGGACTAAATACTACTGAGATGGTGCACATATAAGGACACATGAGATATATGATCTCTCAAAGAAATTATACTTGTTTATATGATAAATGGGAAGTCAAAGCACACTCGTGAGACATTAAGGTAAAAAGAATTTCATCATTGATAATCATATTTGGGAAATAGCATACAAATATAGAGATATTAATAAACACTTTTGGAAAGGTATGCTTGAGGTTTTCTTTTTATGATTGATTAAAATATCTACTATTTAACTTTAGAATTGCAAGAAATATGTGAATGCATGCTTCGGATTGTCTAGTTCTTCTCAAGGATGTTGAAATTGTAATAAGTAGTGCAACTAGTGTCCCTTGACCATTTTATGCTAATGGAATAATATATAAACATGGATTTTAATGGCTTTACTTAAGAGAAAATTGATTGAGATTTAAGCGCTGGATGAAATAATCAAAGTTCAAACGTTCTGGAGACTAATTTATGGGAGTTCGATTAATGTAACATGGATTGTCCAACATATTATTGGACCTCGGAAATGGGTATTATACCTCGTATCAGTTTGGATCTGATATCAAGTACTTACATATCGATATATAATCTTCATATTGTGATATCTTAATTTAAAAGGGATTTTTACTCGGCAGACCCTATAAACTTTGCCAATTACCTCCACGACCTTTGAAACAACCTAATTCCCGCCTCAACCCCGTAAACTTGCCAACTCTTACCCCATGAACCCTCCGGGTAATCTGTTTGAAGCCCGTGAGGGTTCTTGAGGTAATTTACAGGGTCGATGGGTAATTACGTTGCCCAAAAGGTCATAGAGGTAATTGACAAAGTTTATAAGGTCTGCCGGGTAAAAATCCCTATTTAAAAACAATGTTTTAGAATACTTTAATTATGTAATTCAGATATGGTTGGAATCATGATTTCGTCTTATTAACTTGGTTCGTAGATTTCAAGTTTGATTGGTTGTCCACCCACCTTTTCATAAAACCCTAAACCCTAAACTGCCATCTCCTCATCTCCTCCAAGACCACCTCCCCTCTTGTTCTCTCCCTCTTCGCGATAGAGGATTGATAGTGTAAGATACAACATTGAATTTGAGAAGGTCTATGCATGTATTTTTAGGCTTGTACAATGAGAAGAAGTTCTTGAACGCATCTGAGTTCGTGTTTTCATCAACATGCAAATACATGCAATGGAACATAGGATCAAATTTATGATAGAAGCCTCTTGTATTAGAGGTTTTGCACCTTCGAAGGTGTATACCGGTCGCGACTGGTTCATGAAATTGTATAGAATCGTTACATGCATGTGGTTCCATGATTTCCATATTTTGTATATTATGGGTTGCCATACAACAATAATAAAGCCATCTCCCACATTAAGTAGAGTCGGCTACATGGATTCTTTGCTTCTATTCAGATCTATCTTGGGTCATTTTCGGGTTGAAATACAAAAACTAAGATCCCTTTGTATAGTCTCATTCCAACACTTCTTGGCCTTCCTTGTCCTCTCTTAGTCGACTCAACAACCCAAAACTCACATTATGGGCTGGCATGGTGGAAACAAATCTGGATATTGATTCATATTATTTTTTGATATTTTTTTTGCAATGCAAGGGATTTGATGCATTCACTGTTGATGTTTCACGAGAGGATTTTTGCATTTTTTCGCATGCAACTACACAAAAGGATGAGCCATTTGCGTAGATCGACAAATGTAAAACCAATTTCCCTACCTGTCACAGAGACCACTCGGTTTTTATGTTAACTAGGAAAAACACCCCGCGCTTCGTTGCGGGCATATAATTGTTTATCTATTTATTAGTGTAGATCTTTGATAGTAATAAGTTAGGTTTTAAATAACTTATCTCAATATTTTTATAATAGGATTTTCAAAAAAAGTTTTATAAAAATCTAAAATAATGGATTATATATTAAGATGTTGATTTTTAATACTTCAATAATCAAACGTGCTTCTATTTTATTAGAATGAATGGGTCATTGTTCACTATTTTTTTAATATGCTAAATTATTCAATTCTCAATAATTTTAGAATTCGTTCTTACGGGGTCGATATTTGGGCAGTTAATGGAACATACTGGAAATTAATTGGCAACATGCCTTCAAATCCAGTTCGGCTCAAAAATTCATGTTCGCATAAAAGGTCTTTACTTTCACACACTATCATCACAAAGAGCAACAGTTGTAGAAACCCTTTAAATAATTTCGATACACTATGAATTTTGCTTCCCTTACAGTCCATAAAAATATTCACACATTCAACATTATTTAAAAATCTACCATAAATATGTATCTTATTTTAAAAATTGTTAAATAAGATATGCTATATTTAAAAAATATTTTTATTAATAAAAACTTATTAGACAATACATATTAGAAATTAATATTATATAAAATAATATGAAACATGGATTATTCATGTTATAATATTTAAGAATACTATAAAAGTCACAAAATACATTGTAAAGAAAGAAAATGCTAAAATCTTTTAGTATATTACATATATTTGCTCATATGAATATATGAATTACGACATCAAAAAAACTTATTACATGTATTATTATGATTCATAAAAACTCTAAAATACGTTTATTTTTATGAACAATGAAATACAACATAGAAATATTTTGATAGCATTATTATAGTTCATTTTGATTATAAAAATAAGCATCCTTATCATAATACATGTTATCATGAAAATACATGTATTATAATGATTAATAATATTTATGTTACTTGTAATATTATGAATTATATAAAAAATACATGGATTATGATGATTCATAATCATTCATTTATTATTGTAAGTAATAAAAATTCATGTATTATTATGTATTATTTAAAATACATGTATTATTGAAAATGCATGTGTAAAGATATGTTAGCATAAATGAAAATGATAATTCATAAAAATATACATTTAGATATTTATCATCATGATAAATCTAAATATAGAAAATAGAGTTATAGAGAAAAAAAGAGTAGAATGAATATTATATACTCCATTACGTATTCTGTATGTATATAGAAACATGGAGAGAGATCTCGTGTAGAGAGAAGTGTGTGAGGAGAAAAAAAAAAGATAAGGTTGGAGGGAGAGAAGGGCAGTGTGAACCGAAGAAAGTGAGAAAGAGAGAGGGGGGGAGGGAAGGAGGAGAAAAATAAGGAAGAGGGTGGGAGAATGGAGGTGTGAATGGTAGAGAGGGGGGTTTGAGCGCAGAAGGAAAAGAGAGAGAGCATTCCACGTGTAAGCTAGAAAGGTACCCAGCTTTAGTATTATAGATAGAAAATGGCCGAAGCGGGAATGATAAAAAGGGGAGGGAATACAATCCGGAGGAAGGATGGAAAACACTCCATGAAGCCACATGTCAGCCATGGCTGAAAAACCCACTTTTAAATAGAGTATATATAGATTGTGCAAATGCTCCTTGTACTACCACGGAAGATGTCCTCATTAATTTAGATTGATACCTTGCTGATGCTCCTCAAGGCACTGCTTTATTTCAACTTAAACTATTGTGTGCCCCTTACAAAAATTTCTTTACCTTCCTGGCCAATGATAGTCGCGTTGTTACCTCTTCATACGAAGAAAAAGAATCGCTCCAAGGATAAATAAAGGGATTTTTACCCGGCAGACTCTATAATCTTTGCCAATTGCCTCAACGACCTTTGAAACAACATAATTCTCCCCTTGACCCCGTAAACTTGCCAACTCTTACCCTATGAACCTTGTGGTTACTCTGTTTGAAGCTCGTGAGGGTTCTTGGGGTAATTTATAAGGTCGATAGGGTAATTACGTTATGCAAAAGGTCATGGAGGTGATTGACAAAGTTTATAGGGTCTGCTGGGTAAAAATCCCATAAATAAATGAGGTATAAATTTGCCAAAATCCTCCCACAGGTGTCAACTGTTTCTTCAATGAATCATAAAGAGCATTCATCACGAAATGGTGATTCGCAAAAACATTCTTCAACCATGCAAACAAGAATGGTAAACTTGCATTACCGACCTTAATTACATCTACACGATGAATAAAACGCAACCTACTACAGTCGTTATCGGTTAATTTATACAACATCAAGACCCTTCAGCAGTGATCAGTGATACTCGATCATTGCTGCAAATAACATGTTCTGGAGGAACGCCAACTAAACCTGCAGTAATTAGAATAAGAAGCTCCTTCCATCGAAACCCGTATGAATGTAAAGCAGCAATAAGTCGCTTGATGAATGAAATACCCATTTGCTGAAAAAATCTCTGGCTGTTAGACACAATTTAGTACCGAATATCTGAAAGAGAGTTCATAAGAGGGAGACAAAATGCAAGGCAGCAAAATGGTTCCATATTTCATTACAGACTAACACATTCGGAGGAATACATAGATACCTCATATCATCAAGTAATAGAAGTTTCATTTGCCAAGGAGGTTTGGGTTCAATTCGTGCTATGTGCCCATGGAATGGCAACCAAAGTTTTAGATAGATGGTAGCAACACCCCATGGTGCATGTGTAGAAACATCTTTCAAGACTGTTTAGTAGGCAAAATCAGCACCCGCCATGAGCAACTATCCAAATGTATCCTAATGGGGTTGTATGATTTCAGGAATAAATAGATATCTCATATCATCAAGAAATAGAAGTTTCCTTTTGTAGAGATATTTTTATATTCTTGTACCTTCCAGAAGCTGTGTCAAGTACTTCTTCAGATCCCACCTCTTTTTACCTTTGAATGCGAGGCGTGTCAGTTGGGAAAACGCCGTCGTTCTATGTTTTCCAGTTATCAGATTCGGAGTAATAGCTCCCCTTTTGAGTTGTTTCATGTTGATGTTTGGGGTCCCAGTCGTGTTCCTGATCACAGGGGCATTTTTTATTTAGTTGCAATTGAGATTTCTCACGCCTGTCATGGGTATTTTTGTTGAAAAATAAATCTGAGGCTTGAAATGTTATTACAAGATTTATCAATTGAGTGCAAATGTTTTTTCTTCAATCAAAATTGTGAGAACTGATAATGCATTGGATTTCTGTACTCATTTACTCTCACAATTCTTTGCATCTTGTGGTATTATTCATCAAACATCTTGTGCCTATACCTCTCAACAAAATGGTGTTCCTGAGAGAAAGCAACATCATCTTCTTGATGTCACTCACACGCTTCTTATTTAGAGTCATACACCACATTCGTTCTAGGGTGATGTTGTTCTTACAACCTGATATCTTGTCAATCGTATGCCTTCGTCTGTTCTATGTGAGAAAAATCATTTTTCCATGGCATTCCCAGACAAGGAATTATTCTCACTTACTCCTCGTGTCTTTGGTTTCGTTGCATTGTTCACCAATTGTCTCCAGGGCTTGACAAACTGTCAAATGTTTCTCGCCGGGTACTCTAGAATGCAAAAGGGATATAGATGCTATGATCCATTGCAAAAAAAAATTATCTTAGTGTTGATGTCACATTTTTGAGTCAATGACGTATTTTTCTTACAGGTTTTTTCATCCAATTCAGATGATGAAATTTATATACCACCTCCTCCTACGAACCCGTCACCGCCTACACCCATGACTGTTGTTGCACCACCTACACCACCTCCACCTCCACCTCCTCATGTTGCTTCTCCACCACATCCATCTCCAGTTACACCATCTACCATAATTGTCGCTCCATTGCTATGATTCTATACACATCGACCTTTTTCCTCTCATGGTCAACATCCGTCATCCAACACACCTAAGGTATATTCTGAATACAATATATCTAACGATGGGTTTGGAGATATGTTTGCGTAGGGACAAATGCAGGAGAATGATATACAGATTGAGGAAATTCCCAATGACTTGGATGTTCCTATTGTGCTTCGCAAGCAGATGCGTACATGTGCCTCATAGCCACTTGCTTGCCAAGTTACATTTGATCGTCTTACATGGGAATTTCAGAGGTTTGTTGTTGCTCTATCTGTTGTGGACATACCACATAATTATTAAGAGGCCCTGAGAGACAGTCGTTGGCGTCTCGCTATGGAAGAGGAAATGGCTGCTCTACGGTCACATGGTATCTGGAGCTTGGTATATGCTCCTAATGGAGCATCTGTTGTTAGTTGTAAATGGATGTTTACTGTTAAACACCATGTTGATGGAAGACTTGACCTATCCAAGGCCATATTGGTGGCACGAGGATTTACACAGACTTATGGAGTGGATTATATGGACAGTTTCTCTTATTGTTCGTCACTCCACTCTACGTGTCATTCTTTCAGTTGTCGTGGTACGTGATTGGCCTTTATATCGGTCAGATGTTAAAAATACATTTTTATATGGTGATCTCCACGAGGAAGTCTACATGCAGCAGCCTACGGGGTTTGCTGCTGAGGGGGAGTGTCAGCAGGTTTGCAGACTTTACAGGGCAATATATTGCCTTAAGCAGAGTTCGAGGCAATATTGGAAAACATGGGTTTAAAATGTCAAATGCAGATCATTCACTATTCGTGCAGAGAACACCGAGAGGGACAATTGTTATCATGGTGTATGTTGATGATATACTTGTTACATGTGATGATGTGCAGGGGATAAAGAAGGCAAATAAATTTTTGGGTCATCAGTTTGTCACCAAGGATCTTGGCACCTTGAGGTATTTCTTAGGGTTGGAGTTTGCTAAGAACATGCATGGTCTTGTGATGACCCAAAGGAAGTATGCTACAGATATACTTGTTGAGACATGTATGGTTGGGAGTCGACCCTTTACTACTCATATGGATTGATGATACAGATGAGGGTGAAAAGAGAAGATGTAAAGTTGGTGGCAAAGCTTCTTTATGTTACTATCACTAGACCTGGTATCTCCTTCGCAGTGAATCGGGTGAGTCAGTTTATGGAGCAACCTCGATATGTACACATGGATGTTATATGTATGATATTGAGGTACCTAAAGTCTTCTCCAGATGCATGACTATTATTTAGGAAAGGGGCAACTCTTTCTGTTTCAGCATGTGCTGATGCGAACTATGCAGGGTGTCCTAAGGAAAGGAAGTCTACCTCAGACTTCACTGTATTTGTTGGCAGTTCTCTTGTGTCATGGAAAAGTAAGAAATAAATTTGTTGTTGCTAGGTCAAGTGCCGAATCTGAATATAGGGTAATGGCACAAGCAAGTATTGAGATGATCTGGGTTCGAGCAGTGCTAGAAGACTTGCATATAGATGTACCTCTTCCTATGCAGTTACAATGTGATAACCAAGCCGCCCTATATATAGCAAAAACAGAGGGGAAAAACCCACGGGGCACGACGACCCGCAAAAAATCCACTAGTCCGGGAAAATGAGAGGGCACAATATCTTCTCAGTTTTATTGCCCAACAAAATTGAGGCTCAGTTACAAGAATAAAATCAGATAATTGTCACATTGTACTTAGAGAACACGATATCGTTGCTTCTCTTCGCCACGTGATGCCCCTCCTCGAGAACGTATCTTCCTGGTGGCTGCTCCTCGCACCTCTAATGCAGACGCTCCTCGCAGACGCGACTTCTCTTCACGCTCCTGCGGGCTAACTCTTCATGCCTTGTGCGAACTTGCTCCTCACGCCTTGCGTGGGATACTTCTCTCCTTGCTTGGGGAGAAAGAACTAAGGAACAATTATCCTCTTCTGATCTGGAAAAGAAAGCAAGAAAGGCACTTAGATAAGCCAGAGTAGTATTTGCAGGCCTAACTGGTGGAACTACATTTTCAGGATTTGTCCCGAAGCCAGTGACCAAAGTACAACATGGGTTGCTGAAGGCACTCAACTCCAGAGATGGCTGGTTGGTGACTTGTTCTTGTTGATGTAAAAAAAAGGGTGTGCGCCTAGATTGGTGTCCTCCATAGCATAAGATCAGGAAAATATGTAAAATATTACGAGATAGTCAGAAACTTGATGAATTTTACCTTCCATTAGATTTACGGCCACAAACAAAACCATGAACAATGGCAACATCGAGAACTTCGAGACATCGAGCATTTTTTATGAGGCTGGTGGATATTCCTACCAAAGGTTCATTTACTATTTGGGATGAGTCACATCACAATATCACATATCTCTGGCATTTGTTGTGTGTCTCCCATGTCTCTAGCATTTGTTACGTGTCTCCAATTTTTCTGTGTTTATCTTTGAGAAGAGTATGCTCTTCTCTTGAGGTCCCATGATCGAGAGGAAGTAGCAGTGTGGGAAAATCCTTGACTATTATGATATGCACACGTCGGGATTCAAAGCACTCGCGGAAAACCGCAGATCGAGCAACCTTCTAAGAAGAGTTCGAAGCACTCCAGTTTCATCATCCGCACATGATGATGGGGTACTAAAGTACTATAGCATGGCCTTCTTCCTATACTTTTCGCATTCACTCACAAACCAGTCTGCCAGCAGGCAGCAATGCAAGAATGAGAATAGCAGAAAGGACTCTCCCAAGAAATCTAGGGTTAGTCTCCCCTTAAATTAATAGAAGAGGGATACTACCCAGGTCCTATATTCCAGGGATTGCTTACCTTGAAGCCAACGAACCTTTATGAGATCTAAAGTAGAAGTGATGTGTGCAAAAAAAGGAAACATAACGAAAAAATTAGCAAAATCAAGTTCGATAGTCGTCCATGCATCTGAAAAGGGGAGCTCGTAGGAAGATAGGAGTGGAGCATTTACACACAGAGTTGCCAGAAAGGTCATTATTCTCTGACATCCCGTTCATGTATACCATGCACATGTTGGGACACAACCCCACCTTATATAGATGCGCAATCGACTACCACCACAGAAGCACGCGAAGAAAAGAACAATCAGATATAATGATGGTCGATCACCTCTCACGACTACTGGAGAAGAAAGATCATTATAAATTAGAACGAGTACAAATCCCTCCATTCACTCGCTCTCTCGTCTCTTTCTTCTCTCTCCCCCTCCTTTCTCTTGGGGTTACATTGTTCTTGTGGTGGTGTTGAGGCAATGCCTCTACCCCCTTCTATATATCGCTCGGTTACAACCCTATAGTCCTATTCCCAATAGGACTATAAATAGAATACAACTCAACTACTATTAGGATTAGGAGTCCCACCCTATTAAGATTCATCATCCTAATATGGCTCTAATCTGTACAACACATTCTAATAGGTATTTTCATCCTTTTTCTTTTTATTTTTTACAATCCTATGATTTTTTAACAACATTGACAAATCATGTGGCAGAAAGTGAGATAATATACCTCCCCCTTTTTTCAATGCCACAGTCCTCGGATAAAATTACCTACACAAGAGAATTGCAATGAGAACTTCATCAGATAAATATAAAATAAAACATGTGATATGATGCCTATTTCTAGTAATGGTAATATTTCTGAAGTGACGTGATACATGCACATTACGTATATACGTACGTCTCTACAATGGCTCAAAAACCAGGTTAGAAAATCTCAACACTGTGAGATTTTCAATAAGGTCCTTACCAAGAAGATGGTCAATCCTGGAATTGAAATATGTTAGCAGTTTCCCGTTGTTGCAAATCACGGAAGTAAATACGCCAAACACGATCAAACAAGTAAGATGCAAACACAAGGATTTACAAGGTTCACTCGTAAATGGACTACGTCCTTGGGCGACGATGATCGGTTTCACTACATGGAGAAAAGGTTAATACAGAGGATACTGAGAAGATACAAATAGAACATGATCAGAATGAGGAATACAGTATCCGGTGGCCCGAAGGCCCCTTTTATACTACAACAGAAGAATACCATTTGTATTTAGCAATCAATCCCAACAACTTTCAACCAATCAGAAGGCATGTCACGGATCAGATATGTCAGCAATCATGGCCCAACAACTCTTAGTCAATCAGAAGGCTAGACACAGATCAAACATGTCAGCAATCCTGACCCGATAGCTCTCAGCCAATCAAAATCCAGGACACAAATCAACCACATCAACAGCCCAACAAGTGGTTAGGATTCAAGTCATATCAACAATCTCCACCTTGAATTGAATCGTCATGTAGCAGAATGAACCGTTACTACCATCCACCATGAGTTGAATTCTCCACTAGAAGAATTAACCACTGCTAGACTCCACCGGGGTTGAATTCTCATATAGCAGAATTAGCCACTACTATACTCCACCATGAGTTGAATTCTCCACTAGCAGAATTAGCCACTGCTAGACTCCATCGAGATTGAATTCTCATAAAACAGAATTAGTCACTACTATAATTCACCACTTGAAATTCAGATAACAAGAATCAAGGAATTATAAACAATATTCACCTCGAAATTTCTCCTTAGAGAAGCTTTAACGAGTTTCACTTTGCCGCCACTAGCCTCTCCTTGGAGCTACTGTCAACTGTCGATATTGAGCAAGTCCAAACAATGCTTGAACTTACTCTCAGGAACTGTAGACTCTTGCAAGACATATAGGGTCTTCTACTTAATGCCCTTGATGACAACAACCCCAGCTTTGGCAACCTGCATGACTCCACCTTCAACGTTGCATCTGTATCCTTTAGAGTCCAAGACCCCAAGGGATATAAGGTTCTTCGGATCAGGAACATGTCGTACTTCTGTCACAGTCCTTACGACTCCATCATGCATCTTGATCTTCATAGAGCCGATCCCTACAATCTTGCACGATGCATTACTCCCTGTGACGACGTTTCCACCATCTATCTTCCCATAGGTACACAACCAATCTTCATTAGGAGTCATATAGTAAGAACAACATGAATCAAGAATCCATGTGCAATATGTTGTCTTCTAATATGTGACTATGAGAACGAAATCATCTTCAGACTCTCTGACACCTTGAGCCACTGCAGCAATTATGGCCTTCTTTGGACAGTCTTTCTTCTAATGTTCAGATTCCTTGCAGTAATTGCAGATGTCCCTAGCATTGTAATTTTTCAACTTGGAATTTTGCTTTCCATTCTTTGTGTAGTCAGAACCAACATGACTCTTCTCATGAGTCCTAACCAAACCTACATCGTTAGAGTCTTGCATACAAATAGCCATATATCAAAGTTCACGAGTATGCAGACTCACACGAACTTCCTCTAAGGTTATGGATTCTCTTTCCACAATGAATGATTGAACAAAATTCTCAAATGATAATGTAAGAGAAACCCATAAAATTAAGGCAGCATCATCATCTTAAATCTTAACATCTACAATTTTTAAATCCATCAGTAATGTATTTAAGCGATCTAGATGTTCTTTAAAAGATGTACCTTCATGCATGCGAAGGAAGAACAGACGTTGCTTCAAGAGCAACTTATTGGCCAGAGACTTCGTCATGCATAGACTTTCGAGTCTCAACCACAGGCCGGCCGCGTAATCCTCATCGGCAACCTCCACAATAATCTCGCCCGCCGAACATAGCATGATTGTCGAGTGCGCCTTCTTTTCCTGCACCATCAACTCCGATGGCTCGAGTGCCTTCGCCCGCTCTTGATCTAATGGTGCCCAGATGCCCTGCTACTTCAGAAGGGTATGCATCTTGATCTACCATAGACTGAATCCGTTCTTCCCTGTAAACTTCACGATCTTCAGATTGTGTGATGCCATCTTACTGAATGATCTTGACGGAACATGAAACTCTGATACCAGTTTGCTGCGAATCGCGGAAGTAAATACGCACAAACACGATCAAACAAGCAAGACGCAAACATAAGGATTTACAAGGTTCATTCATAAATGGGCCACGTCCTTGGATGGCGGCGATCGATTTCACTATACGGAGAAAAGGGTAATACATATGATACTAAGAAGATACATATATGGGATGAGAAACAGGATCAGAATGAGTATTACAGTATTTGGTGGCCCTAAGACCCCTTTTATACTACAACAGAAGAATACCATTTGTATTCATCAATCCATCCCAATAGATTTCAGCCAATCAGAATATAGGACACGGATCAAACATGTTAGAAATCACGACCCAACAACTCTCAGCCAATCAGAAGGCTAGACACAGATCAGACATGTGAGCAGACCTGACCGAACAACTCTCAGCCAACTAGAAGCCAGGACACAGATCAACCACATCAACAGGCCAACAAGTGGTTACGATTCAGGTCATATCAAAACATGTGACTGAAAAATGTAGGCAGATGCAAACGCCCATAAATGACATGGTGACTAATGAAAAGTAACCACCAACCTATAGATTTGTTTCTCTTTATATTTTGATAGAAGATACTAATTCATTTGATGGGAAGATAGAGCATAAGACCAAAAAGGCTTCTCAATAATTATTCGATTCCAACTATGTAAGCTCTAAGCATAATCTGCGATAGATGATGCAACATCCAACAGTGTTTCTTGTGGGATAGAGAGGTAAAATATTATATTGACTTCACCATCAGCCTGAGATACATGAGATTGAAATACAAATGGCGAGAGAATAGAAAGCCAGATTGGTATAATTACCTATTTATCTCTTTGAAATGAAATCAGCTATCTCTTTATGAACAAATATATGAAGTTATTTATTTATCTTTGCTGATGATCGTAAAACTCACCTCAATTTGTTTCATGAGAGAATCAAGTTTTGCCATTCCTCTTTGTTGTTATACCACACATTAATGTGGTAAGCTTTACTGAGAAAAGAATTCAACTTGTCTCCACAGTTCTCACTGTACATGGAACAAGAATAAATAGTCAAGATCAGATTTCAACATGTAAATGCAAATAATAATGGACAATATCCCCTGATTGGCAGATATTCAAGGACAGAATGTTGCCGCTCTCATGAGTGGTGAAACATAAGAATCGACAAAACAGTCACTCCAATAGTAGATCCAAATCCTGATCACAATTATAAAAGAAAAATGCTGAATTCTAGCCAAAATTTGTTGGAGCAGCGGAAGATTAATAGTGGATAAGAAGCAAATTAGAGGGAGAGAATATGGATCAATGCACAAGGTATATGTGAACTCAAAAACTTCTTTTCATTAAAACTTGATCTTGCATACAAAACTTGAACTTTTACAGGAAGAGGACTTACAATATTTACAACAAAGGACTTATAAGACTTGGAAGGAGGACTCTTGTAGTGGTAATGGATGTGTTGTGCTTCGTGTGTTGTTGTTGTGTCTGAAATGATGACATCATAGGTGATATATATAGGCCCCCAAGAGGGTGTAAATGCAAACTATAACAGACAATATCCCCTGATTGGCAGATATTCAAGGACAGAATCTTGCTGCTCTCATGAGTGGTGAAACATAAGAATCGATAAAACAACAGTCACTCCAATAGTAGATCCAAATCCTGATCACAATTATAAAAGAAAAAAAGCTAAATTCTGGCCAAAATTTATTGGAGCAGCAGAAGATTGATGGTGGATAAGAAGCAAATTAGAGGGAGAGAATATGGATCATTGCATAAGGTATATATGAACTCAAAAACTTCTTTTTCATTAAAACTTGAACTTGCATACAAGACTTGAACTTTTACAAGAAGAGGACTTACAATGTTTACAACAAGGAAGGACTTACAAGACTTGGAAGGAGGACTCTTGTAGTGGTAGTGGATGTGTTGTGCTTCTTGTGTTGTGTTTGAAATAAGGACCTCTTAAGTGGTATTTATAGGCCTCCAAGAGGGTAGAGATATTTTGAAAGAGATATCTAGAACATCTTCCATACTTATCCTTTAAGAGAAAATATCTAGATATTATGATGGGAGGTGTAGAAATATCTAGATATTTTCTCCACCTCTCTCTTTTCTAGAATATTCTCCCAAGTGTATATTTTCATTAAGTTTCTTTATATGATGGTGGAAGATATAGGCCCACATATTCTCGTATGGGTGGAGGATTGTAGGCCCATGTATAATATCCCATTGCAATAATACTTCATGGGTAAATTTCAAATTATATTTTCAACACCCCCTTATTACTTTGTTATTTGCATTATCTTGTTGTAGTATTGGAAACTTTCTGCTGGAAGTATCTTTGTAAATATATCTGCATCTTGATCTTCTGTACTGATGAATTTTTTCTTCATTTTGCCTCTCTTGTATGGGGTGATGACGAAGTCCATTATGCTTTTTTCTTCCTTGAAAAATCTGATTCTTCTTTATTGCAATGGCTTTTGAATAAGTACTTATTTCTTGCCGCTTCTTAGAATATCGACATACTGCATTTGATTCTTTCCTTCCAATAACTTCTTCTATCTTCAAGGGTTCATATGCAGATAAAGAAACAATAGGAGTTGATGAATATACTTCACCAATATATCGTACCTTTTGTTGTGGATTATCTACATCAGAAAGATTTGGCCCCATTAGTCTTCGAACTAAAGGAAATATATCTTCATCATTTGAGTTGTCTTCTTCACTAGCAACCTACTTTTATAAAGTTTGAGAGTCTTCCCATTTCCAAGAAGACTTTTCATCAAATATGACATCTCTTGATATAATTAATTTTCCTTCTTTAGGTCTATATAATCTGTAAGCTTTAGATTCATCACAATATCCAATGAAGATATACTTTTCACCTTTTTCATCGAGTTTTTCTTGCCTAACTTGAGATGGAATATGTGCATATGAAATAGAACCAAAAAATTTGAAATGACTAACCTTGTCCTTCCTTTCATACCAAGCTTCGTAAGGCGTCCTATCCAAACACTGCTTTGGTAGGAGATCTATTCTCTACCTTTCCCCAAAGTTTGTTAGGAAGATCCTTACCTTTCAACATACTTCTTGTCATCACAACGATTGTTCGATTTCTTCTTTCAGGTACTCCATTTTGTTGAGGAGTATATTTTGTTGTTAGCTCATTCTTAATTCCTTGATCTATGCAGAAGTCTTGTAATTCTTTGGATGTAAATTCTCCTCCACGATCTGATCGGAAGACTTTTATTTTTCTTTCACTTTATTTTTCGACAAAAGCTTTAAACTTGATAAAAGTAAAAAAGACTTTTGACGTTTCTTTCAAGAAATTAACCCACATCATTCTACTGTAATCAACAAATAATAGAAATTATCTGGCTCCGTTGATAGAAGGAGTTTGAGTTGGTCCACATACATCTGAGTGTATCAATTTAAGTGGAGCTTTTGCTCTCCATGATAGCTTTATGAATTACAATCTATGCATCTTGCCATATATGCAGCATTCACATATGTTTTCATCTTTCTTGATGAATTGAAACCCAATAACCAAGCTATTCAGCTTTAATAACACGAAGCTTCTAAAATTTAAGTGTCCATATCTTAAATGCCATAATAAGGAATCATCTTCATTTACAACTTTTACAGCATAGCCTTATTTTAAAGGCATTGATAATGGAAAGACTTCATTTGGAGCCATTTCAATGTCTGTGATCAGTAGCTTTCTTCTTTTATCAAAGATTTTGCATACTCCATTATCAAATCTTGTAAAATGAGCATTATTCGTAAGTTGGCAAACACTTAAAAGATTCTCAGTTAAGACGGGAACATAAAGAACATCATGAATGAATTTAGAAGTACCTTTCTTTGTTTGTACTGCAATAACTTCTTTCTATTCCACATTTTGTAACTTTCTGTTTCCAAGCTTAACTTGTGAACTATACCCTTCTTCAAGGCTCACAAATGCATTTTTGTTCCCTACCACGTGGTTACTATGACCACTATCAGCATACCAAATATTTTTAGACACTTATTTAGTGTTCATGTAAGAATAAAGCAATAGATTGGAATTCTCATCTTTTGCAATAGAATTATACTAATCTTTTTCGAACCAACATTTCCTTTGATAATGATTTTCAATCTTGCACTTAGTGCGTCAGAATCTACAATTCTTAAATTCATGATTATCTTTCTTGCAAATGATGCAATAGAAAAATATTTTCTTGTGCATAGAGCTCTTTGATTATATCCTCCTTTGGGTCTTCCATTGTCTTGGTTTCTGTAGGATTTATGTCTTCCATTATTCTCTTTTCTCCTTCCATATTATCCCCCTTTTTACTTGTCATGATCTCCATTCTTAGCTTTGGAAATGTTCTTTTTTGTTTGAAATGTTTGCTCTAAGGGTTGAGTGGTGAACCTGCTAATTCTTTGTTCATGTGCTTCAAGTGAACCCATTAATTCATATATATAGATAGAAGATAATTCTTTAGATTCTTTAATATCAGCAATATGATCAAATTTAGCAAGTAAACTTCTTAAAATCTTTTCAACAATCTTCTTGTCGGCAATAGTATTTATATAACTTCGAATTTGATTTATAGTAATAGAAGCTCTTGAAAAGAGCCCTTGGATTGTTTCATCATCTTTCATCAAGAGATTATTAAAATCCCTCCATAAAGATTGAAGTTTAATAGAAATTACCTTGACGGATCCTTAAAATTCTTTCTCTAAAATCTCTCATGCTTTATTAGAAGTAGTTGCTCTAGAGATACGAGGAAAGATAGATTTACTTACTCCTTGTTGGATGAAGAGAAGTGCCTTTGCATCTTTCTTCTTGTTCTCCTTGAGTTCTTTCTTCTTTCCTCCACTTAGTGAAGCAAGTGTATTTGTATCTTTAACCTACATATAATCTTCTATAACAAGATCCCACAAGTCTTGTAAGATGAAGAAAGTCTTCATTTGAATACTCTAATAATCATAACTATCTCCATTAAATATAAGAATGGATCTTTGGATGTAGTTGAATAAAGGTGTGTTGGAGGTGGATGATATGGTATGGAGAAACAAGGAAAGGTTTCAACAAAGATATAAGGATGAATATTGTCTGATACCAAACTTTTTGGAGCAGTGGAAGATTGGTGGTATATAAGAAGCAAATTAGAGGTAGAGAATATGGATAAATGTAAAAGGTATATGTGAACTCAAAAACTTCTTTTCATTAAAACTTGAACTTGCATACAAGACTTAAACTTTTATAAGAAGAGGACTTATAATGTTTACAACAAGTAAGGACTTACAAGACTTGGAAGGAGGACTCTTGTAGTGGTAGCGGAAGCGTGTTGTTGTTGTATTTGAAATGAGTACCTTCGGTGGTATTATTGGCCCTCAAGAGGGTGGAGATATTTTGAAAGAGATATCTAGAATCATCTTCCATACTTATCCTTTAAGAGAAAATATCTAGATATTTTGGTGGAAGGTGGAGAAATATCTAGATATTTTCTCTGTCTCTCTCTTTTCTAAAAAATTCTCTCATGTAGGCTTTCTCTTAATTATTTTAGTAAAGAACTTTAGGCCCATAAGTGCAAGGGCCCACTAGTGATAATAATTCTATATGTATAAAATTACAAACTACATATATTTTCAACAAAATTTACAGCAGATGTGACCATGCGCAACATTCACCTTCTTTTGTAAGCTATGCTTTACTTACCAACGAATAGCATTAGATTAATGACAAAGTGGAAATCAAGTCCATAGATATCAGTACATTTACAGACAAAAAAGAGCTAGCATTTGTCAAGAAAGAGTACCATACTCACGATCAACACGACATGTTAAAGTCTCGGCAATGGTGTTCCTTAGATCCTCATATGTAAGTGGCTTCTGAGAATATCCAAAGATGCCAACATTCTGTTGCACAAAAATTGGCAGCATAACTTCATATTTTTCTATACATCAGAAAAGCGTTTGAAATTTGGGTATCTTATCCTTGAAATCGACTATTGCAGAGGGACAAACTGATATTGAAAACCACAACAGGAATCTATCATCTTTATCCTAAAAAACCATATATTTCATGATCTTGTTTCGCATATCCTGCAAGAGGTCTAGCTAGGGATGAAATTGGATATGGATATACCCAAATATCCGCTTACCATATTCAAAAACTTACCGAATATGGATACCCTTATTCAAATATCAATCGAATATGGATTATGGATTGAATATGGATATCAATGGTGAAAAAACTCAAAATATGGATATGAATATGGGAAGAGCAATAAGATTCCGATTCAAATATCCATATACTGTAAATCTCTATAAATAATATTATGTTTAGTGAACAACTAACCTAAACTTATTTTCACCATAACTCCATGCATCTCCTCGCCCTCTGACAACCATTAATTCTCTTAGCCTCGACAACTTCAAATGAATTGTAACATGACAAGTCGTATGTAGGCTTCAACCCTTTAATGACTATTTATGTAGTACAACCCCTTTGCGATTATATTTTTTATTGGATAAACATTTTTATAATGGTAGTTATTGTTGAGATACTTGTATTCTTTATTACTATCTATTATTTGTGTTTCTCTCTGTCCACCGTATGTAACTTACCCTAGGGCTTTTCTACTATATAAGAGAGCCCTAGGGTCTCGATGAGTGTATCTCATTCTATTTTCTCCATATGGTGTTAAAGCGACGGTCCTAGACTGGAGCCCTGACCTAAAATATGTCTCGTACTGCAAACCCCGCCCCCCTCCCTCTCATGCCACCCTAGGCGCCGCCGCCATGGGTCACCGCCGCACCCCAGCACCACTGCGACACCCAGTGCGGTCGCTACAACAGGCACATCGGTCATGTGCCGCTGCCAGGGCCACTACGACACCTCGCGCGACCACCATGACATATCCGTGTAGTCGCCAGGGCATGGTTGTACCTCCTGCGCACCATCTGTTGTTTCCGTACTTCACTGCGCTTCTCTATGCTTCTCTAGGAGGTCGATCTGTGATCTCCGTATTTCAGACTTATAAATTATGTTTTCCGGCCCTGGTGCGCAACAAGGATTGACTAGGATGGTTGTATAATTTTATGCTTACAACCAATCCTTCGTATGATTATGTAGACTTGCTCAGATTGGTCTACTCCCCAATTGAGTTTCATTTGTTGGCCGTTTTTTTATCATGTCAGAGAACAAGGGTGATATATTTTCTTTGTCAGATGCCTTTAAGGGCCCGACTCCTATCGTAAAGATGGATGGGACCAACTACGAGTTGTGGTTCATGCAGTTTCACACCCTCATGCAGTGCAATAATAAGGTGCACATCCTGACTGACGCAGAGCCAAAGGATAATACTGAGGTGAATGCTTCTTGGAAGCAAGATGATGCTTATGAATTTGGCTCTTCGGGATGCTCACCACGGAGATTGCCAAGACATCGTCAATCAGCTCATGGCTAAGGCCATGTGGGACATCCTATCTACCACATATAGGCAAGCAAAGAATGAGAGCGAGATCCTCCAGCTTAAGTACGACATTTTTTCGATCAAGCGGAATGGTCGATCTCTCCATATCCATTTCTCACATCTTCGAGACATGTTCGAGAGGCTACACGGCTTCATGTCCATTACTGCCAGCATAGAACATTGACAGTCTTACATAAATGCTACTATGATGGGAGTGTTTCTGTCCTCTCTCGACTATGAGTATGATGTTGCACGTACTCAGCTCCTTACAGGAGAAACTATTCAACATACGGAGGAATCCTACAAAAGGCTAAGCACGATCATCAGCTAAACATGATCATCCGTTCATCCCCTACAGTGACTTAGACCCCCTCTGCGTTGGATGCTTCTCGCGATAGATGGGGTACATTGCAATTTTGTGGATGTTGCCCATGAAGTCGAGGAGGACGTCCGCAGAGTCCGTGCACATACTGTCATAGGTCGAGTCATTCAGAGGACACATGCTATCAAAAGCATAGTTACACATCATATGCACGCATGGCTAAGCAGACTGAGATTACTCCTACTAAGAACTCGAGGTTCGATGACATTGTCTCTCGATTAAGGGAAATAATGACTACTTCGACTGCACCTCCTACAAGATCATCAGATACCGTTGTTGTTGCCAGAGCCTCTGCTAGCTCCTCAGGTATAGCCTATGCACTTACTAGTTGTAGCAGCTCGGACTTGACTGATTGGATCATGGACTCTGTAGCATCTCATCATATGTGCGGAGATGGAGCATAGTTTAGCTCCTACAGATCTTTCCCTCTTGGGAGATCTGTGGTGATTGCAAATGGTATTCACTTAGCCATTGTTGGCCAGGGGAGATTATTGTAGCACCATCAATGCGTCTGCAGAATGTCTTACATGCACATGTTTTTCAGATAAATCTTTTGTCTACCATCGGATTACAAAAAAGTACATTGTCTTGCCATATTTGACCCCTCATCTCTTATATTTCAGGACATACTCACAGATAGGGTGATTGGATGTGGTCGTGAGCAGCGAGAACTTTACAGACTGATCCAACCTCCCTGTGTTGGTGCTGCGACTATTTCTACTGGATCAATCTCTCTGTTCATGTGACACATTCACTTTGGACACCTTCATCTATAGAAGCTATTCCATGTTCTCCCTCAGATTTCTCCTCACACCACCTTAGAGTATGAGGCATTTCAGCTTGGAAAGCACCATCTTTCTTCCTTTCCAAGTCACCAGTCGCCACAGTAGTCAGTCATTTGAGTTATTTCATTTTGATATATGGGGTCCTAGTAGAGTTCTTGATCATCAGGGACATCATTTCGATCTGGTCGATTCATAGAGAGTGTGTGTATGTGAAGAGTAGAGTTTTTAGCATAACATTTTCTTTTTATTTTTGTGAGAGAGAGAGAGACCTTTTTATTTTGCATTATTAATTTTTAATAATACATGTACTTGGACATTTTGGATACTACACACACTCTGAGGTCCATTGTCCGGGTGATTGGCCTCGTCAGATTTTTCACATTTTCTTCACTTTCTATTATTTTATTCTCCATATCTTCCATTTGTTTTACTCTTGTCCCACATTTTGAGTTTTCTACCTTATTTTTATTTGTTTTCTGTGATTGAGCCCTTAGATTCTAGGAATTGCTCGGCCAAGTAAATTACATCCAAATACCTAATATATTGCATGCTCCTATGGATCTACGTTTGGACATAGCTCAAATTAATCTGGTTCTTCAAGATTAATAGTAATTCCAGGTTAGGGTGATTTCATCTGCATGCATTTCATGTAGTGTAAATTTAAAAATTCCATTTTGCATCCCACATGGAGAGAGCTGGAACGCGTTGTAAGTCTTCTTACTTTGCATGCATCATTAGATACTATGGTAAGATTTCTACCTCAGTGTCAACTTGCATGGCTTTTCTATCTTCTCTACCATTTTTGTATCACTTAGGATTCAAAAGAAAATATGAAAAAACCATTAGACGGATTATTTGAAAAATACTCAAAAAATGAAAATCAAAAAAATTAAAATAAGGGTTGTTTAATAAATTTTGACCTAAATTTTCGTAATGAACCATCATTGTTTGGGGTTCATAAAGTCCACATTATTTTCAGGTACATTCCAGGCTGAGAGAGGTACGACCCATAAGGATTAGAGCCCAAAATCCAGCTTGAATATTGCCGTGCTATTGACTAGATTTATGAAGTATTGGCGTATCTATCGTATGTAGACGAGTAGGGCCTTGTTGACGACGATGTTCTCTCCTTGTGTAGAACATCTGACCTAGTCCAAAGTATTGAGCTTAGGCCACACCCTCACGGGTGTGTCTGTCTCATCATCTTACGTCTGGGTACCTCACTTTTGGAGGAAGTAGTGGTTTCACCTATCTGCTTCCTCGTCTATTCTTTGGCTGAGTAGTGATCCAGACCCAAATCATGGATTCTCTTGAAAAAGTGCAGGCTATAGGTTACAAAGAAAGTGGAAAGTACATGATTCTTTTCTGGCATTACTCACTATCCTATAGGGTTAGCCTATAAGGATTTGTTCAAAGATTACCTGAAAATAACAATAAAATCGAAAAGATAAAAATGGTTGAACTCTCACGGCTTCACATTCTGTTGGGTTGGTGAATCCATACTTGTATTGTGTTTGCTTGATTTAGATTTAGGTGAAGGATTCGGTCTTACGCATTTGCGTCCTTTTTCTTTTCATCTATTTTATTTCTTCTCGCCCGCTCATTGTGAGCCTTCCACTATTTTAATCCTCATCTATTGTTCATCATCGTATTCCATTCCTCATCTACTCCATTTCTATCCAAGATGTCATCTCATGGGTGGTTTAGTCGGGACCCCTTTGACACCCACATCGATTCCATGATCTCGACATCTTCAATAATTCAAGGCAATTCCTGAGAATCTAATTTATTGGTGTAGATTTATTAGGAATTAATTGCTAAGATTCACTCTGTTTTAGTATAAAAGTCATACAAAATCAAATATTGTCAGAAAATTCTAAAAAAATTACAGTAGTTGCATTTCATCATAATTTACCTTCTGTCGAAATCTCATTGATTTTGTATACTGTTTCCACTAAAACTTTTTACAAAACCCCATAAAAGTCATTTATTTTTCATTTTTGCATTTTAAATTTTATAATACAAAAAATTGTTTCGTGTTGTGGCGCCCCCAAGGTCCAGATACTCAGCAAATACACATCCACAATATATGATTCCACATTCAAAATACCAAGTTGTGACAAACATGCAAGAGAAAAGTAAAGAAGGAAGAACTGCATTTTTTTCATTTACATTCCATTCATACATCATGTCTACAAAAACATTTTACAAACATACTTTAGAATTGTAACAACAAGTGTACATCACCATGCACTTATAGTCACGTGCATACATCACCATCATGTCTCTCAAAAAGAAGTACGTGTACAGCTAAAACACAAAAGAAAAGGAAGTCATTGTACCACAAAAGAAGGGTTTTTTTTTTGACGCTCCAAAAAGGGGGAGACACCCGCAGCTGTTCGCCCCAGTTTTATTAAGAAAGAAAGAAGAAAATACTTACAGAGGGAGCAGAAAGGGAGAGGAGGGGAAAATGATATCAATAACGATACCAATCGCCCCCATTAAAAAAAAACGCTAAACAGATGACCAATCCAAACAAAAGCGGTTCGCCTCAATACGGATATTTTCTACATAGAATCTCTGCCCCGCAAAAGAAGGGTTGCAACCAAGTCAACCACTTGTCGCCTATCGCTGCGGTTGTTGCTCATGCAAACCTGCCAAATTCACGCAAATAGGTTTATGAGCAAAGCGTCCAATACGGTTATAAACCAACTAGAAAGGTAAACAGAAAGTATACAAGAAGCAATTGTGAAAAATCCACAAAGTATAATCAACTTCCATGTTCCCAACATCCGCTAAGAAATGACATCTCACAAAGAACAAGCATCCCACGCAAAGCGACTTGTAACAACTTGACTTATAGTTCCAATCTATATATGAATATGTATTGTACACCAATATTAACTTATAAAAGAGTAGGGCCATAATAAAAATATAACCCAAGCTTCGTGGATAGTCTGTGATCTTGGTCTGTATGGGACCTCACACTATGACTCTAAGGCAAGAAGAAGGCCTTAGGGTTGGGGTGTTTCCGTAGGCATATGGTGGGATACAATGCATCCTAACTAAGTTCCCAACATGTCCACTAGTTTCACCTAACAAACTATAGTTATCACTCAACCCGCAAATCATTGTAAACCACCTAAGTCCACATTCAATTAATAGAGTTCATGACAGAAGGGCATGATCTGATTCAATACATTTGATTCTGAATAAATGTAATAATCACATAGTTTTACAGCTTTTTATTTAAAAATCTCAGTGTCATTCCTCACAAAGATGCAGCCAGGTACTTATACATGGGGCCAACACATATAAGTACCTAGAAGTCACGTCGGTAAGGAAAGATGAGCTTGGACTGTAGTTTAATGCTGCTTAAGATCACCACACACACCCCTTGTTAGTAGTACAAATCTCAAGAGGATCACATAGAGCCCGTAGGCCTCATCGCCAGGCAGAGAACACACAGAACCCAAAGCGCAGCACAAAGCACAAGGCACAAATTACTCGGCACCATGGCAGAAAAAATCACTAAGACACCAAAAGGAGCACTAAGTAGTGCACGCGACACATGGTGAATTAAAGCAACAGTAATCTCTCGACTGGGTTATTTACGGTTTGTCCAAGTCTCTATCCGAGTTTCCAAGAAGGCATACTTCTCCTTGAAGGATATTTTGCTTATCGCTAAGATAAAATATTCAAGTTGATATATATTTGATTACTTAGGCACTGCGCCAACTTGGATCAAATAGCTGTAACCTTGTGGTTATTCTTCATTCCTATAACATATACCTTATTTTCAAGCCTATAAGGTAAGATAACCCACTTATAGGATCTGAGGCACGCATAAATGACAATGAAGTTGGCAAGCAGAGTAAAACACAACATTGACATATATCTCAATGTTAAAATAAACACTATCTTAATTTTCAATCGAGCTCTAGCGCAATCCTGGCTTATTGAGGCATGAATTTTCAATAACAAATAAGTGATGCCAGCATTTTGTTGTGTCTCCTACCATATGATCTCAAAACACATCTGATCGTTTCCTACTACTCAAGAATTCATGTTCTAATTGGGTTAAAATTTTGTTAATCTACTTGCTAGTTGTAGGTTACGAACATTTTGGACTCTCGAGTGAATATATTGTGAGAAGAAAACAAATGAGGCTACCTTAAGCCAAACTATGTATGCCAAGTCTTCCTGTACTTATGGAGTAGATATTTGGGTCTCAACTTTGAGAGAGTCCCTGCAATTGATGTCTCTATAATACCACCAAGATGCTCTTTCATTGCCTTCACTATTCTGCTCATTACTTGGCTTGAAGTTGTGACAGAAAACACCGAGGGGTTAGATTGGATCTTGCCAAGTTAATAAAACATGTGATCATCAAGGAGGTCAGTTCCTGCTCTACTCATGCTACACTCCCAAAGCCACTCTTTTCTAGGTCCATCGAGTCATTCATGAAGGAAAGATGATATTATTAATAATTGTGGACACAACTTCTGTAAATGAGAAAGCTACTCTGATTCATTTTTTGTACTAATCTTTTCCTTGGATACTATACGTTGATTTTCTTCAACTGTTAGAAGATAGTCTGAATGCTTAACAAGGCACACTGGTTAAGTTATGTTCTGGCTCTGTAATGACTAATGAGGAAACTGGAAACAAGAAAAAAGATTATTTAGAACAGAAAAGAAATGGTGTACTTACGATTTTTATATCGTTTCAAACCAATACCATAAGATGCAAGACAACCACACGCTCTAACCAACTGAGATACTCCATGTGATATCTCTAAAATTAATTACTGAAATGTGTATATCAATACCCATCCATGGAGATTGAGTGGAGGCTACAGGGTTCTCATTGAAATGACAACTACATATCAAATGCTCATTACCTATCCCCTGGATTTCATGCAAAGGAATAAGATGATGAAACCATGAACTCGGATGGGTGCCATCAAACAAATTGAAACATAATGTGAGGGCAATAACCAAGATCAAATCTAAAACATATATAAAGATATGGAATGCAAATAAAGGAATATAAAAGAAATGGAGGAAGTAAAGAGTATTTTACTTAGAATGTGGCAAAATCAAAATTCCTTAAACTTCCCAAAGCATTCTTACTTCTAAGCATACCGAGTACGCATCTAAGACAAGATATGCAAATCGGAAAACAAAAATTGAAGACCTGAGCAGGATAGACCTCCCCACCAGTAAGAAATTTGATACCGACGTGGTGGCACAGGAACCATAAACCCCCGTCATACTCAATCATGGTGAATCACATGCAACCCATCTCCCTTCAAGAAAATCTAGTCGCAGGGTACTCTTTGATCTGAACCCAACCTCCACCATAATGATTTCCAGATTAAAACTCAATGCAAATCCAACATAATCCCACGACGGAACAGAAAGTCAAGCCATGGGAAACAAAAAGTAAAAATCGGCACCAAGGAGGGGAGGATTCGTAACTTGCAGAGGTGAGGAACGAGTCCCCCACGACGAGATCTTTGCGTGGGCACCATTGGTTTCGCGATCGGGCGCTCAGATGACCTCAGACGGCTCCGGTGAGTCTAGTGCGGAGGAAGATAGGAGGGAGGGTTGGAGAGGGGGATAGGATCGTTTTGGAGGAAGAGGGGTGGGGTTTACGGGTGAAATTTCGGATTCGGATCCAGATCCGAATAAGATTCGGACCCTTCTTTACTTAAATAGCTGCAACTCGAGCTCCTGAACTTAGATTTTCGCGTTCTTGGACTCATAAGAAAGATCTCGATGAGCACTACGCAATGAATACTCATTTGAATTTTTTGAACACTGGATAATTACAGATTTTGTAAGTAATATCAGATTCAGTCAATTTTGCAATTTAGCCCCTTTTCGGGTTTCGGAGTTTTTACATCATAAAAATCTCAAAGGAAGTCTCGTCCTCAAGATTTGATGTGTGTTCCTCCTAGTCTCGTACTCGCGAGATCCATAAAAATCTCAAATAAAAGGATGAAACCCATAAAAATATCAAAGAGAGCCAAACCGGGGGTTTCAGACTTCTATACTAGTGAGCAAGTGGGGATACTTATCCTTAAAATCGGTTTTCGGTTCCCAACCCAAAACGAGAGTGTGACGCAAGTTTAAACAAATTGTGAAATAAAATTCCATATATCGAAACCATACCTCGGACAACTGAAATGGAGGCAGGGGCCTTCTCTTGACTAATGACATTCAACTACCTTTGTTGTGCTGGTAAGAAGTGGATCCCGCTGTACTATATGCTTGTTGTGGTATAGGATGCTGGAATCCTCCTCTTCTACGGTGAAAATCCGATCCATGTGTATAGGAAGAATCACTGGTCCCCGCGCTCTGCTGAGGTGTACCCAAACTACTAGCACGTCGGGGACATTGTACTATGAAATGACCAGGCTGACAGCAATTGAAACAAACTTGTGGTGAGAGCGATCCTACATAAACCATATTGTCTCCTCGTGGTTTGTGGCTACGCTGGTGTACCAAAGATCGGAAAGATGCTACACCACGATTAGCGAAAGCTTCTCCCAAGGTGTGAGACGAAGTGAAAACTGTGGTAGCCGGTTGATGAACCGTGAATTTAGCCCTTTAAGAGTGTGGATTTAGCACTATGATGCCATCGCAGCCGGGCTAAATTAGGTCGATCAAAGACCATCTAATTTGGATATGTCAATAAAATCATATGGTCATAAATTTATTTTACTTGGCAAGTAACCAAGGTCGAACTTAGGGACACGAGCCTCTCTCGTGATATCTAGACTCTTATTCATTAATTAAGTGTTGAGTTAGAGAACAATAGGTCAAACAATGCACGAAGATAAGACAATGCATTAAACAAATATAAAACATGCATTTTTTTTATTTTATTTTTAATCATGCAATTAGATGCGATGAAATGTAACAAAAATGCCCAAACTACACAAATACTTGAGCTATTAAAATAGAAGTCAAATCATGGTCAAATAATAAAGCTCTCTTCATTCATGTAAAAATCAGGCATGAGAAACATATAAATCGGGACACTTAGATAATAAAATAATACATTAAATTCCGTAGTGTCAAATCTGAAAGAAAAGCATGCCATAAGGAAAACAATGAAAAGAGCTTCAAAAAGCCACTGAAATCGGCTCAATCGGAGCTTGGATGCTCTAGATATACACGAGTGAAGTCAGGGGCATAACTAGCAAACAGGTCCCTGGGAGGGACTAAAATGCAAATACAAGAAAGTTCGGGGCCTTCCCTGTAATTAACCCACACACACTGAGTATTTTTGCAATTATGAAAACTCGCGAGGGCATAAATGCAAAATACCCCAGATGCGCGTGTGCTACACGTGATGCCAGGACTTATCTGCAAATCTGAAGAAGTAGGTGGGCCTCTGTGAAAATTGCCCGGCTTGCACGTGTGTGGCACGTGCTCTCCAGGCTCGGTAGTCTTCTAGGCTCGGAGGAGGCTCGATCTAGCTTCAGTAAGGCTCGGAATGGACGAGCCTCCAGGCTTGGGCTTGGGTAAGGCTCGGAGTATATCGAAGCTTTGGGGAGGCTCGGTGAAGGTTCGGGGCAACCAAGCCTGAAGGGTCGGACGCTGAGGCTCGGAGTAGCTCTGAAGTTGACGCGTGGTCGAATGTAGACCGTTGGATCTTGAGGATCCAACGGTGGCTGGATTGTGCATTGTACGTCGACGTGGATGCTCCTGCACCGTTGGATGAGCTCCGAGGAGGAGCATCCAACGGTGCCTTCTCCTCCTTCCTCAGATGCGACTGGCGGCGATTTTCGAGCTTCGGCGGAGGAGCCCAAGCTCCGCCGCTCTTCTCCGGCGTCGGTGAAGGTTCCCAGCTGCTCTTGACCATCTGGACAGCAACCTTGAAGCTCGGCGAAACAACTGGAACGTCTGGAGGAGGCTGGCGAAGCAAGTAGCCGGAGACGAGCTTGGCGAAGAAGCTCCGGCGATGACGTCCGACCATTGAAAGACCGAGTACCTGCAGCGTTAATCTGATAGCCGAAGCATCCTAGGATGATGATGGGCGCGGGATGGAGTGGCATGGTTGGCCGTGATGGGCTGAAGAAGGCGGCGTCCAGCTTTCTTCTTCGGCAAACTCGGAGGAGTTGGGTCGGAGGCGTTCTGGGGTTATGGAGGGTAGGGAGAGTTATCGGAGGTAGCGCGTGAAAGATGGTTGTGCGGGGAAGCTATCAAGGTGGTCAATGGAGTGTGAGGGTGAGTGTAGGAGCTTAATTAATTATGCAAAGAGAGAAGAAAAGTACGAGGAGGATCAGAAGACCTTACCTGAGTTTGGGCGGGGCGATGGCGGCTTGGGTTGAGTGCCGGTGGCACTCCGGTCATCGTTGGACTCCCCCAGCCATGGGGAGTAGCTTGGCGGGGTTTAACCACCGCAGACCTGGCCTACCATGGCCAGGGGTCGACACCGGAAGGGATCACCGTCTTCACGCTCCTCGCCGCCCCCTCGCTGTCACCGAGGGGCGGAGGCTTGTTGGATGACTCCTCACGTAAAGGTGGACGACGTGTTTTGACTGAGGGGTATGGAGCGAGCGGAGGGGAATCGTGGAGTAAGTGGTGGCTCGCGAGGATGAGGGATGATGGGCGAAGGTCATGGGGTCTTCGGGTAGTGGAGATGGTGGAGGGAGACGCGGAGAAAAAAGGAAGGGGGGAAGATGGTTCACGAGATGGTGATCGTGGGTGAGAGAAGTGACCGGAGGTAGGGGATGACCTCGTGGCCATTGGATCTCATGATCCAACGGCTACGAAGCGGGCAGTAACGAATGGTTTGGATCAGATCGATAGAGCGCGATCGCACAACGCAGCCAATGCCACGTGGCATACTGTAGGCGAGGTGCCAGCGGATGGCTGTGATGAGAAGTAGGTGCCGATCGAAGGGCTGAGAGCACCAAGTGGATTGAGCGGTTAGGATGGGAGCATCCAGATCAGATCAAGTGGTTGGAGAGCAGACACGTGGTGCACGGACGAAGCGGCGCTTAGGGACGGCTTGGATGGATTCAAGGATATGATCAGACGGCAGGGGACAAAGCGTGTACGTGGAGATCGTGGAACCGTTGGATCAAGAAAAGATCCAACGGCTGGGGGCGAGGGCGGATAGTGCTAAGGCACCAACCAGAAGGAGCTACGTGGCCCAATCAGATTATTAGAAGTTAGAAATTGAAATATGAAGGGGCAAATGACCGAATTTGGAAAAACTCAAAACATGAAAGTTGTAGATCTCAATGAGATCTACAAGTTTCATATTGACCAAAAACGGAGATGAGGTCAAATAAAGGTACAAAGTATTTTTAAGGGCGTTTTAAGGCTAAAGACACCATGGATTTCAATTTTGATATTTTTTGCGGTGTTTAATTTATTCAATGACTCTGATAATTACAAGACTTTATCTAATTTTTATTGACACACATTTAAGCAAGGGGGTCAAAAAAGGCAAATTAAGATGATGAAATCGAGTTTCATCACCCCCTATACTTAAACTATGCTCGCCCCCGAGCATCAAAGAAAAATGAATGAACTGGATTAACCTCCTTGTGCATGTGAGTACAAGATCCAATCTGTTCAAGTCCACTCAACTTTAGAGGTCCAAAATTTTAGAGTTCAACCCAGCCTTAATCAAGAGGCACCCAATTCCTCTAATTATCCAGACTCTCTCTTATGTACATATAGACTAAGGGTATGACATTTAGTGTTGACTGCGTTCACGAGAGTAGAGTCAAAACTTCACTCAAGGTCTTGGTCCAAGAAATTTTCCTAAGGACCCAATCCTCAACACTAGGGAAGAAATCAAATCTTGCGTCCAGTCCACCGTCTCTTTAGTTGTCAGACTTAAAAATGTAGATGGAAGGCCAGTAATGGAGGGTATGGGATTGTGTCATTTCTTCTCTCCCTCTCATTGGAACAAGGATTCTCTCTAGTGCCTTATTATGCAACACTTGTTTTTGGTGTTGATCAGTGCGTCCGTCAAGAAAAGGAGGAGTCGTTTGCACTTGTTTTCCTGTGAGTACACGGGGGTGTGTCTTTTTTGAGTACATATCGTACCTTCTACACCCAGACTTGTAGCATTTACGATGCAGAGCCCTTTTTTTGGTGCAAGCCCGACTCCTGGTCCTAATAGCGGTGGTCCAAGTGGACACTTTGAAATGTTTGGGAGCGCTTGCCTTTGGTGGAAGCTCTTTGATATTTGACTTTGTGGAATGAGAGCTTTTCTTTGACATTTCTATGATTTGTAGTGTTCTTCGGCTAGCTCCACTGCTTTTACCAAGAGTTGGCGCACACTGATCAACATTTTTATTTATTTCACATCCTAGCACTTAGGTCAATGTCAAGAGATTAGTATAAGAACCAAGTTCTCATACTGGCTAAAATTGCTGACATTCAGGTTTCATGGAACCTTCAAAGATTTTATCCCATCCTCGAGCATCATTAGATCAAGTCCAGACTCGAATCCCTCATCCCAATCCCTCAAGTGAAGAGTCAACTCATCTCATCGAAACCGCAGTCGTGCATGTGATGTGCTGATCATATTCTTAATGGTCTGAGACTAATCATGGAATATAGCATTCAAATCTAGAAATCTAGGAGAATGTGGATGATTAAGTCTAAGACCCTGATGGCTAAGGCTGGTTAACCTAAAATCTCAAGTCCTCATAAAATCAAGTTTCTTTGAACATTTCAGATCCTGGGTGGAAGTGTGATTGTAGAGGATTAATCCAACTCCTTCATTTAAAAACACATTTTTTTTATAAACTCAAGAGATATTATGATTTCCTAAACTCAATGAAAGCCCCTTTCTCGCATTTGTCCTCTAGTGCATTGACGGAACACCAATATTGAATTCTGTAATCAAAGAAAGATATTGAAAAATAAATTGGTACGAGTGGAGAGAAAAAAAAAGTATTGAACTTAAAATTTTTTCTGGGAATATCCATTTCCCTGGGGAGACAGATAAGATATCCAGGCAAATCCATGGGTATTTGAACCCGAGTATCCGGGAAAAAGAAGAATATTTGATGGAAGAACAGGGGATCCCCAAGAAAGAGATCCACGTATGTTTCAAAGAAGAATTCTAAAATTAGGACTCAATGTAATATGAAATAGGAATGGTTTACGGTATGGAAGAAATAAATGTATATGTGATATTAATTGGCTTGGTTCCAAGATGTAGAATCCATGTTGAATTACCATTTAGCGGGGTTACTGGAGATGAAAATCTCACGTACGGTTCTGGAACGGAGCAGATGCTTTTTCTATTCTTTTCCCTGCGCAGCTGGGCCATCCTGGACTTGAACCAGAGACCTCGCCCGTGAAGTAGCTTCTAAAGCCACCCTATTAGCTACTGCACCAGGTGCATTTCCCCAAGGGTGTCCCAAAGTTCCTATCAATTAGTATTACACAGAAGAAATCAATTATAGTTCATCCTTCGGAACCATATCACATCCCCGACCGAACAACTAACAAATAGAAATAAAATATCAATCGGACAGGTAACAATAAATGAATCAAAATCCAAAGATATCTATGGGGGCCGGTTCGGCCTATTCAGATATTCACGACCTGCCAATATCCACGCCAGGAAATTAAAAAAAGCTCTATTTGCCTCCGCCATTTTATGAGTCTCTTCCTTTTTGCGTATAGCATCGCCACTCCCTTTGGCAGCATTTATAAAAAAGCAAAGGAAGATGCGACGGTTTTGGCTTGTTTTGTGAAAGAATCTTTGGACCTATTCCCAGTGGATTCTTCGTCTCCTAATTCCTTCCACTCTACTAATGAATTATCTTTAATAATTCGCAAATCCAAATCGGCTAACTGCTCTCTGACATAAAAACATCTCTTTCCATGTCTTCGGATATAACCCATAAAGGGTTTCCCGTTCTTTGTACGTAAACCTTTGTTCTATTGATTCTCTCCCAATCCCAATTGGTTGGATCGTAGGTGCGATGATTTACTTCACGGGCGAGGTCTCTGGTTCAAGTCCAGGATGGCCCAGCTGCGCAGGGAAAAGAATAGAAAAAGCATCTGATTAAGTAGATGCATCTGCATTCAGCCAGTATGGGTGTAAGTACAGGCCAGAGCCCGTTGCTTAAGGACGAGCCTTACGCGATGTCCTTAAACCACCCACTCTGCTAAGGGCGAACGCTCACTGAACGCGACTACTTATTTAGGCTTAGTAGTCACTAATGACTCTTAAAGGATTTTTGGATTTTCTCATTTTTATGGATTTCTAATAAAAGGTTAGAACACTGGTTAGACTCAACTTTCCTTGAAAAGAGAGAAAATTTCAATACCATGTCACACAAATAAAACTTTTCAAAATATTTTCAAGAGATTTTTCAAAACAAGAGACACTCGTTTTTCAGATCATTTTCAAAAAAATTTTTCTATAAAAATAGTGTAACATAATATAGAAAAGCCTTGAAAACCACTGGGAGTCCACTTAGTTCAAAGAAATTTACTTTAGCCAGAAAGTTTTAAATTTTTCAGATTATAGCTAAAGTAAATATATTGTATATACGGTATACCCCCCTATACTTAAACTTTGCTATGTCCTCATGGCACTAGATGATACAGGTCCATAGGTCCATTAAATATAGAGAAATATACGGGAACTAAGGAGGGCTCTCCCTATACTTAGGCTAGAAATAACCTAAGTATAAAGGCAAGGAAAGAAGAGTAGAGAAAATCATGGGGACTCGGGTCCCCCCTATACTTAGGCTGAGAGTAGCCTAAGTATAAAGATGGAGATTTGATGATGAGAGGGATCCGAGGTGAACGAAGAGGGTGAATGGATATACAAATGAGTGGATGAATCTTCGGAGATAAATGGAGTATCTAAGGCTCAAGGGAGGGTGTCGGAGAAAACAAGGCTCAATCAAGCATGCAACACACTTCAATTTCACCAACTCACACATGTAACCAACAGTTGTCGGTTAATTATCTTGTCCATTTTATTGGTGATTAAAACATTTTATCTTTATGTGGAAAAAACTGTTAAATGAAATCAACTGCGTACGAGGGTGTTGCTCTCCCAAAATAATATTTTACTCCGTTTTAGATTGACTTGCAATTAACAGTCCCAATTATTTTGCTTAAGGTTGTCACTGAATTAAGGTGAGCACATAAATCAAGCAACCATCGTATACTGCTCATTCCCATTTTCCATTAACCTAGGTGATCAAGCTAGGAGGGGAAATCGAGAAATATCATGTATTCGATAAAAACCATGATCTAGGCTAAGCGAGAAATCATGCAGTGTCTTGACGAAAATCCGTGAAAATTTGGACTGTTTTGAAAACCAAAATAATGTATGCAATTCGATCAAAAGCCGCACCTAACATGCTTCTATTAGCGAGGAAGAATGTCTTTTAAATTTGGCTAAGTGAAGCGAGGCTATGTGCGTCTTGGATTAATGTGTGTCCTACCTACGAGCAAACACGTGAAAAATGAATGATAAAATAAGCTCGAAGAGTCGCGTGCCTGGTCCTAGGTCGACACTCATGTGGGGACGATCCCCACACAACCACATATATTCGTTCGTTTACAATCGCGAGTCTTCGATCGAAGACCGCTGTAAAGACGATTATTACATGATAAAATGATATGCAAAATGACATTTTTTTCTTTCTTTCCGACTTGCTCCAAGCATGCTTTTGCGGCTCCGCGCAGCGGGAAGCGCCTGCTCCTCGCCTCCTTGAACCATCAAGGGTCCTGTCACAAAAGCAAAGGTTAGAGATCAATCGAGAAGAAAAATTTTACAATGCAAGATAAATGAACAACTTGACCTATATAAAATAAACACTTAATTAAATAAATAAAAATCCAAATAATACAAGAAATGAGTCGTGTCCCCGACAACGGCGCCATTTGATGAACCGTGAATTCAGCTCTTTAAGAGTGTGGATTTAGCACTATGATGTCATCGCAACCGGGCTAAATTAGATCGATCAAAGACCATCTAATTTGGATATGTCAATAAAATCAGATGGTCATAAATTTATTTTACTTGGTAAGTAACCAAGGTCAAACTCAGGGACACGAGCCTCTCTCGTGATATATAGACTCTTATTCATTAATTAAGTGTTGTTAGAGAACAATAGGTCAAACAATGCACAAAGACAAGACAAGCATTAAACAAATATAAAACATGCATTTTTTATTTTATTTTTAATCATGCAATTAGATGCGATGAAATGCAACAAAAATGCCCAAACTACACAAATACTTGAGCTATTAAAATAGAAGTCAAATCAGGGTCAAATAAAAGCTCTCTTCATTCATGTCAAAAACATGCATGAGAAACATAGAAATCAGGATACTTAAACAATAAAATAATACATTAAATTTCGTAGTGTCAAATCTGAAAGAAAAGCATGCCATAAGGAAGACAATGAAAAGAGCTTCAAAATGCCACTGAAATCGGCTCAATCGGAGCTAAGATGCTCAAGATATACACGAGTGAAGTAAGGGGCATAAATGCAGGAAAACATAAAAGATAACTAGCAAACAGGTCCCTGGGAGGGACTAAAATGCAAATACAAGAAATTTCGGGGCCTTCCATGTAATCAACCCACACGCACAGGGGTATTTTTGTAATTATGAAAACTCGCGGGGGCATAAATGCAAAATACCCTAGATGCATGTGTGCTGCACGTGATGCCATGACCTATCTGCAAATCTGAAGAAGTAGGCGAGCCCATGTGAAAATTGCCCAGCTTGCACGTGCGTGGCACGTGCTCTCCAGGCTCGGTAGTCTTCTAGGCTCGGAGGAGGCTCGGTGTAGCTTCGGCAAGGCTCGGAATGGACGAGCCTCCAGGCTTGGGCTTGGGTAAGGCTCGGAGTATATCGAAGCTCTGGGGAGGCTTCGGAGTAGCTCTGAAGTTGACGCGTGGCCGAATGTAGACCGTTGGATCTTGAGGATCCAACGGTGGATGGAGTGTGCGATGTACGTCGACATGGATGCTCTTGCACCGTTGGATGAGCTCCGGGGAGGAGCATCCAACGCTGCCTGCTCCTCCTTCCTTAGATGCGACTGGCGGCGATTTTCGAGCTCCAGTGGAGGAGCCCAAGCTCGGCTGCTCTTCTCTGGCGTCGGTGAAGGTTCCCATCAGCTCTTGACCATCTGGACAACAACCTTGAATCTCGGCGAAACAGCTGGAACGTCTGGAGGAGGCTGGCGAAGCAAGTATGCCGGAAACGAGCTTGGCGAAGAAGCTCCGGCGATGACGTCCGACCATTGAAAGACCGAGTACCTGCAGCGTTAATCTGATAGCCGAAGCATCCTAGGATGATGATGGACGCGGGATGAAGTGACATGGTTGGCCGTGATGGGATGAAGAAGGCGGCGGCCAGCTTTCTTCTCCGGCGAACCCCGAGGAGTTGGGTCGGAGGCGTTCTGGGGTTATGGAGGGTAGGGAGAGTTATCAGAGGTAGCGTGTGAAAGGGGGTTGTGCGGGGAAGCTATCAAGGTGGTCAATGGAGTGTGAGGGTGAGTGTAGGAGCTTAATTAATTATGCAAAGAGAGAAGAAAAGTACGAAGAGGATCAGAAGACCGTACCTGAGTTTGGGCGGGGTGATGGTGGCTTGGGCTGAGTGCCGGTGGCACTCCGGTCATCGCTGGACTCCCCCAGCCATGGGGAGCAGCTTGGCGGGGTTTAACCACCGCAGACCTGGCCTACCATGACCAGGGGTCGACACCGGAGGGGATCACCGTCTTCGCGCTCCTTGCCGCCCCCTCGCTGTCACCGGGGGGCAGAGGCTTGCTGGATGACTCCTCGCGTAAAGGTGGACGACGTGTTTTGACTGAGGGGTATGGAGCGAGCGGAGGGGAATCGTGGAGTAAGTGGTGGCTCGCAAGGATGAGGGATGATGGGCGAAGGTCGTGGGGTCTTCGGGTAGTGGAGATGGTGGCGGGAGACGCGGAGAAAAAAGGAAGGGGGAAGATGGTTCATGAGATGGTGATCGTGGGTGAGAGAAGTGACCGGAGGTAGGGGATGACCTCGTGGCCGTTGGATCTCATGATCCAACGACTACGAAGCAGGCGGTAACGAATGGTTCAGATCAGATCGATAGGGCACGATCGCACGACGCAGCCAATGCCACTTGGCGTTCTGTAGGCGAGGCGCCAGCGGATGACTGTGATGAGAAGTAGGTGCCGATCGAAGTGCTGAGAGCACCAACTGGATTGAGCGGTAAGGATGGGAGCATCCAGATCAGATCAAGTGGTTGGAGAGCAGACACGTGGTGCACGGACGAAGCGGCGCTTAGGGACGGCCTGGATGGATTCAAGGATATGATCAGACGGCGGGGGACAAAGCGTGTATGTGGAGATCGTGGAACCGTTGGATCAAGAAAAGATCCAACGGCTGGGGGCGAGGGCAGACAGTGCAAAGGCGTCGGGCCACGTGGCTCAACCAGAAGGAGCTACGTGGCCCAATCAAATTATTAGAAGTTAGAAATTGAAATATGAAGGGGCAAATGGCCGAATTTGGAAAAACTCAAAACATGAAAGTTGTAGATCTTGATGAGATCTACAAGTTTCTAATTACAAGACTTTATCTGATTTTTGTTGACACACATTTAAGCAAGGGGTTAAAAAAGACAAATTAAGATGATGAAATCGAGTTTCATCACTAGTGACACCGCAAATGGGTGGAAACGGTGATTTCTACGAGGGTGAAGTGAATCTCGATGCGATGTTCTGTTGTACTGTTTAGTATGGGATTGGGTCTGTCCTGTAGGTTGTCGTCTCTGAGTAGCTTCCCACCTTGTCACCTTTGTTATCACCTCCTTGATAGAGGTGAGGTCCAACGTAGACAAACAGTCTTGTACCTCCTCTCTCATGCCATGAATGAACTTCTGCAAGTTCTCCCGTGGGTAGGCTATCGTGGCAGGAGAGTGGCGTGCAAGCTCAGTATAGCAGATCAGGTACTCTTGAGCTGTCATGGAGGCATGTCTCAGCTCTGCAAACTCTCTCCTCCGCTCTTCAACCCAATGGTCTGGATAGAACTCTTCGTGAAACTCGTCCACGAATACATCCCAAGTAATCAGCTCTATGAGGTGCTCCTTGGTGGCATTCCACCAACGTTCCGCATATCCAGCCAGTGAGAATTCAGCAAATATAAGTCAACTATCTACTGGAGCATGTATAATCCGTAGCACCTTGGACACATGTTCTATCCACAACTCTGCGTCAACTGGTGTAGTAGTGCCCAAGAACTGTGGTACATGGGACCTTTGGTAAGCAGCGCAAGTAGTATGATGCTTCTGCAAAGCATCCAGAACCTCATCTTGCTCTACATCCAGTGACATCGTCGGATGTACACTGCCCTCCTCCCCTGAAGGTCTAGAGGAGGGGTCAGATTGGTCCTGGAGCCTCTGCTCTAACTGCTCCTGGCACTGCTGGATGCCCTGAATATCATGAACCAACAGGGCCAACTGTTGCGCCGCATCTGGATCGACTCATGGCGGCATGGTCCTGCACGAGAACCATAACATTACTATAATTTTTTTAACCTCTGAGAGGCATGTGGACATGTAACTAAATCTACTAGTCTCGTGGAACTCATGTAGGCTCAAGAGCCATACACTATCCGTATTTCGAATATCACATAAGAATCATATTTGTGAAGTGTATTGGAGTAACATTGCTCCGATACCATCCTATGGCGTCCCCAGGGTCCATATACTCAGCAAATACACATCCACAATATATGATTATACATTCGAAATACCAAGTTATGACAAACATGCAGGAGAAAAGTAAAGAAGGAAGAACTACATTTTTTCATTTTGATTCCATTCATACATCATGTCCACAAAAAAATTTACAACATACTTTAGAATTATAGCAACAAGTATACATCACCATGCACTTATAGTCACGTGCATACATCACCATCATGCCTCTCAAAAAGAAGTACATGTACAACTAAAATGCAAAAGAACAAGAAGTCATTGTACCACAAAAAAAGGGTTGCAACCAAGTCAACCACTGCGCCTACCGTTGCGACTGTTGCTCCTGCAAACCTGTCGAATTCACGCAAATAGGTTTATTAGCAAAGCACCCAATACGGTTATAAAACAACTAGAAAGGTAAACAGAAAGTGTACAAGAAGAAATTGTGAAAACCGACAAAGTATAACCAATTTCCATATTCCCAACATCCGGTAAGAAATGACACCTCACAAAGAACAAGCATCCCACAGAAAGCGACTTGTAACAACTTTACTTATAGTTCCAATCCATATATGAATATGTATTGTACACCAATACTAACTTATAAGATAGTAGGGCCATAATAAAATATAACCCAAGCTTCGTGAATAGTCTGTGGTTCTTGATCCGTGTGGGACCTCACGCTATGACTCTAAGGCAAGAAGAAGGCCTTATGGTTGGGGTGCCTCCGTAGGCATGTGGTGGGGTACAGTGCATCCTAACTAAGTTCCCAACACGTCCACTGGCTTCGCTTAACAAACTATAGTTATCACTCTTAATTCAAGTTTCAACTCGCGAATCATTGTAAACCACCCAAGTCCATATTCAATTAATAGAGTTCATAATAGAAGGGCATGATCTGATTCAATACATTCGATTCTGGATAAATGTAATAATCACATAGTTTTACAGCTTTTTATTTAAAAGTCTCGGTGTCATTCCTCACAAAGGTGCATCCGGGTACTTATACATGGGCCAACACATATAAGTACCTAGAAGTCACATCGGTGAGGAAAGATGAGCTTAGACTGTAGTTTAATGCTGCTTACGATCACCACACACATCTCCTGTTAGTAGTACACATCTCAAGAGGATCACATAGAGCCCGTAGGCCTCATCGCTAGGCGAAGAACACACAGAACCCAAAGCGCAGCACAAAGCACAAGGCACAAATTACTCGATGCCATGGCAGAAAAAATCACCAAGACGCCAAAAGGAGCACTAAGTAGAGCGCACAACACACGGTGAACTAAAGCAACATTAATCTCTCGACTGGGTTATTTACGGTTTGTCCAAGTCTCTATCCGAGTTTCCAAGGAGGTATGCTTCTCCTTGAAGGACATTTTGCTCATCGCTAAGATAAAATATTCAAGTTGATTTATATTTGATTACTTAGGCACTATGCCAACTTGGACCGAATAGCCGTAACCTTGTGATTATTCTTCATTCCTATAACATATACCTTATTTTCAAGTCTATAAGGTAAGATAACCCACTTATAGGATCTGAGGCACGCATAAATGACAATGAAGACGGCAAGCAGAGTAAAACACAACATTGACATATATCTCAATGTGAAAATAAACAAAAAAACACAACAATGACATATATCTCAAGGTGAAAATAAACACTATCTTAATAGTAGAATATACTAGTTCTCGATCCCTAGATCATTTTCAGTCGAGCTCTAGCGCAATCCTGGCTTGTTGACGCATGAAGTTTCAATAACAAATATGTGATGCCAGCATTTTGTTGTGTCTCCTACCATATGATATCAAAACACATCTGATCATTTCCTACTACTCAAGAATTCATAATCTAATTGGGTTAAATTTTCTTTAATCTACTTGCAAGTTGCAGGTTACGAACATTTTGGACTCTCGAGTGAATATATTGTGAGAAGACAACAAATGAGGCTACGTTAAGCCAAACTATGTATGCCAAGTCTTCCTGCACTTATGGAGTAGATATTTGGGTCTCAACTTTGAGAGAGTTCCTGCACTTGATGTCTCTATAATACCACCACGATGCTCTTTCATTGCATTCACTATTCTGCTCATTATTTGGCTTGAAGTTGTGACAGAAAACACCGAGGGGTTAGATTGGATCTTGCCAAGTTAATAAAACATCTGATCATCAAGGAGCACACTTTCCCCAAAGCCACTAAGTCCATCGAGGCATTCATGAAGGAAAGATGATATTATTAATAATGGTGGACACAACTTCTGCAAATGAGAAAGCTAATCTGGCAGATTTTTTTGTACTAATCTTTTCCTTAGATACTATACGCTGATTTTCTTCAACTGTTAGAAGATACTCTGAATGCTTAACAAAGCACACTGGCTAAGTTATGTTCTGGCTCTATAATGACTAATGAGGAAACTGGAAATAAGAAAAAAAGAGTATCTAGAACAGAAAAGAAATTGTGTACTTACGATTTCTAATATCATTTCAAACCAACACCATAAGATGCAAGACAACCACACACTCTAACCAACTGAGATACTTCAGGTGCTATCTCTAAAATTAATTACTGAAATATGTATATAAATACCCATCCATGGAGATTGAGTGGAGGCTACAGGGTTCTCATTGAAATGTCAACTACATATCAAATGCTCATTACCTATCCCCTGAATTGCATGCAAAGGAATAAGATGATGAAACCATGAACTCGGATGGGTGCCATCAAAGAAATTGAAACAAAATGTGAGGGCAATAACCAAGATCAAATCTAAAACATATATAAAGACAGGGAATGCAAATAACGAAATATAAAAGAAATGGGGGGAGTAAAGAGTATTTTACCTAGAATGTGGCAAAATCAAAATTCCTTAAACTTGCCAAAGCATTCTTACTTCTAAGCATACCGAGTACGCATCTAAGACAAGATATGCAAATCGGAAAACAAAAATTGAAGACCTGAGCAGGATAGACCTCCCCACCAGTAAGACATTTGATACCGACGTGGTGGTACAGGAACCACAAACCCCCGTCATAGTCAATCATGGTGAATCACATGCATGCAACCCATCTCCCTTCAAGAAAACCAAGTCGCATTGCAAATCCAACATGACCCCACGACGGAACAGAAAGTCAACCCATGGAAAACAAAACGTGAAAAGCGACAGCAGGGGAGGATTCGTACCTTAAGGAGGTGAGGAACCGAGTCCCCTACGACGAGATCTTTGCGTGGGCACCTTTGGTTTCGCGATCGGGCGCTCCGACGACATTGGACGGCTCCGGCGAGCTGTAGGGCGGAGGAAGATAGGAGGGAGGGTTGGAGAGGGGGTTAGGGTCATTTTGGGGGATTTTGGCGAGCTGTTGGGCGGAGGAAGATAGGAGGGAGGGTTTATGATTGAAATTTCGGATTTGGATCTATATCCGGATGTGAACAAGACTCGGACCTCTCTTCGCTTAAATAGTCGTAACTCGAGTTCTTGAACTCGGATCTTCACGTTCTTCGAGTCATTGGAAAGATCTCGACGAGCACTACACAATGGACTCCTCAGTTGAATTTTTTGAATATTATGTAAATACAGATTTTGTAATTAATCCCAGATTCAGTCAATTTTACGATTTAGCCCCTTTTCCGGTTTCGGGATTTTTACACGTGTGCATCATTAATTAGGTTCACATGAAAAATATCACATGACTAATTTGATCTGATTTTGAGTTAAAAATTAATCAGGATAAGTTGCTTGTTTTGCTTAAGAACCTAATTCATTTGCATTTTCGCATTACATCTCTTTTTGCAACTAAAAATACAAAAAACTCTCTCTTGAAAACAATGCACTGAGCAATCTGAATTAAAACTTAAGTTGTTTCTTTATCTCCTTGAGTTGACCCTAAGGCTTGCCCAAATTAAAAATACATAAAACTACTCATAATTCACTTGATAGATTTCTTTTTCATGTGGTTATTTTTTATTAATCCTAATTGCCCGACTATAACAACATAATTCCTCTATTTTAGCAAGGTCTTTTTTGGATTTATCAGTTGTATATACATGCTTACAGTTCATTATGAACACGGTCAATTTGAATCTTCTTCATTGTTTTTATGATTTTGTTTTTATTTCTTTATAATTAGTTATTACATACAGTAAAGAAAAGAAATAAATTAAAATCACTAAAATATGTACATGAATAACATGGGAAAATCCGGACAATTGTACAATTGATAATTAGGTCCTAAAATCTAAGCTCGCATATGAACTCTGATTCTTTTGAATCTTATTTTTTATGTAATTTAATATACATTAATTCAAAGGTGAATAGAGCTTCATATGAGACTATACGAGGGATAAATTTACCTTTTAATTCTCTTTTTTCTCAAACTAGGGACTGGGTTTATTTACAGTATCTAAAGGCTGATATTTTTTATATTTTCCTTTATTAATGTTAATATTATAAACACAATAAAGTTTGCGTCGTATTGATTGGAATTAACATGAATTTATTAAAAATCATTGAAGTTTGTAATATATAAATGTGATTTATATATGATATTTAACTCCATGTTTTCATGGTTTGTATTTGATTTGAAGTCTTGAACTTATTCACAAGTTAGTAATATACAATTAGTCTATTGTTATTACTTTATTTATTTTTATTATTTTATTATTTTATGGAATTTTAGTCTATTTTTATTACTTTATTTATTTTTATTATTTTGTTATTTTACGGGATTTTATTGTATTTTTACTCATGAATTTGAGATAATTTTTTAGTGTAATATCGATGAATCGTAGATTCATGAGTAGGATATATAGGATGGACTCATCAGACTATATTGGCAAGCGCCCTCATCCTTTATTTAAAAAGTCCACTTGGATGATAGAAAGAGGGTGGTTGACCCCATGACATTGTCCAATGCTTTGAACACTCTAGTGAGATGCAAAAAAATAAGCAATAGTCTAAGTAAAAATCCAAAATTAGTATTATATATAATTTTAGTGGCATGTGAATAAGATCCTTGACTAATGAGGGTAATGTAAAATAAATAAATATAAACCCATCTCATTCCATGTTGAACATGCCATCTTCCCATCTTGTGAAGATAAATGAGATATCACTAGGGGATGATTAACTATAATGAATACTCCACGTGTGCAACCCTTTCTCATAGGAATGGACTCTACTAGGTGACTTGATACATTGATTTATCACTCAATACTCATAAATTTATTTATCACTTATGATCCATATTAACATCATCTTAATCAATTGTATCTTAGGAGTGTAGGGATAGACACACCCTGATGTTCCATTTCCAACTTATATTGATATCATTATCGATCTATGTTGTCTTGTTAGTGAAGGGATAGTCCGTTGTCTTCACCAGCGAGGGTCTCACGCTATGACTCTAAGGTACTTAGTATCTTAGGGTTGGGGGCCCTTCGTAGGCATGCGATGAAGTAAATGCATCTTAGCTAAGTTCCCAACTATCCCTTACTAACCACTTCAATTCCTTTACCCCATTCACTTACAGATGAGACCACTCAAACAGAATCCCATAAAGTTGTCACAAAACACCGAAGCCACAACCCATCAACAAAGTCCATGGTGAAGTAGGGCACAAGCATGGGCACTGATCACCATGATTGCCCAACATCATAGTTGGGATAATCATCGACAATCACAACATCTCCTTATGCACAGGAGGAAACCCAACAACATATATTTTAACTTCCATATCTCAACTTCCGGAACTCCTTTCTTAGTGCTAACACTCAGAGTATTGTCCAACGTGACCTACACTAGCCATCGTCTAAGTGTCAATTTGTATCACTCCAGAGATGTTACCACATCTAGTAATCACAAAGTGTGATGTAACTTATAAGTAGTGTGGGGCTATTACTATAGAATATGGGCTTAAGCATTTTAGGCTGTGTTCAAGGGCTCCAATTTGGCCCTAGCCCAACAAGTTGTTCGAGATAGTAATCCTCGATAACATACCAAACATAGAGCATGAGATGTTATAGAGATAGATTCCCTATAATAGTGGAAAGAGCTGTCCAAGAGGTGGAGCCACCCCTACCATAGAGTTAATAGAAAAGAGCTACCCAAGAGGTGAAGATGCCATTGTTACTGGGAATGGGTCATGGGCCATTTCACAACGATGATGTTGCGAATATATGTGAGGATGATTGTAGCATCCCAAATATAGTATCACATCTAGTAATCACAAAGTATTGTAGTAGCTTATAAGTAGTGGGTGCCAGCTATTAGACAACTTGGGCTTAAGCATTTTGGGAAGTGGTCGCTCTAATTATGCCCAAGCCTAACAAGTTGTCTGGGACAGTAATCCCTGATAACAGATCGGATATGGGCTTGAGATTTTACACAACCCTAAGTAAAAAAGTGAAACATAGACTACCGACCACGACTACTTGGCTCTCATTCCGTGTACGAGAAAGATCACCGTCAGAACAACCCCTCAAGTTGTTCCAAGCATCATGCCCCCCAACTCACGAATATGCCGGGTTCACGACCATCTAGATTTCTACCCGGAGCTCCAAAGGTGCATGCCCCTCTCTTGGAGGCTCCTAGTCCACTACCCTCATGCCACCTAAGGATACCACCACTGCATGGAACATAAACTATAGCGAGAAAATCATCCCGATGACCCTATAAGGTATAACTTCATATATGACATTCTTGAATTTTATGTGTAATGGTCAAGATGATCTCACTCATCATAAGATCACGGCATCAATTTTCAACCATTTAGTTACCACTTGGAACCCATTTCATTCACGTATCCATTTAACATAGTTATTCCATATATTCATATATATATTATATCCTAGTTGGATATACTCATTTCATAATCCAATTTCACCATTTTTTATATCCAAATGGATCCACAACTCCGTAATAATCGATCATCTTACTTTGTTGATCGATCAAATATCGACCGATCATCACGAAAACAACGATCGATCATTTGGGCCAAAATAATCGATCAACCAAAATGACATGATCAATCAGGCTGATCGATCACCATATTCTGCTGAACGATCAGACCTGGGATAGAACTGGAATTTGTCTCTGGCAACATCTTGCAAAATCGCTTCGATCATTGATTTGATTACACCATCTTGTTCCCACTATCACCCACATCAAAAATCTATATTTATCATTCACATGCAAGGCAAAAATCGATAGAAAATTTCAAAAAAAGGTTATGCGATACGGTTTGATAAGTGCCCCAAAACTTGAAATCTCATGACAAAAACACCTCCCAATGGTAGATATCACACCCAAAACTTGAGGCATGAAAATTGTGCGAGTTTGGTAGCAAGAAAGGCTTAAAATCATATTGTTGGGGTGTTCTCCCATGATCTTCCTTCGTCCTGAATGGGAGTTCCACAATGTTTTGTGCAATTTTGCTCGCACCACGTCGATCCCCTCGTCACATTCTTCAAGATATCGCCTTCTGATTCACGATCGACCACTGATTTCCTCTAGTGGCAGAGCTCAAACAAAGGAGCAGAGCTCCGATGAGGCTTTGGCCCAGGTCTGGTTAGCGGAGCTCTGACGAGGCTTTAGCCAAGCCCTTTATATAGGCTCAACTCGAATCGGACCCGCATTTAGAACCGGATCCAATAGTCACAATCTGATCTTATTTTGCATATAACTTTCTCATGCGAGCTCTGATTTTGATGTTCTTGGACTCGTTGGAAAGGTTTCTACGAGTACTAAGTGATCATTTGTTTGCTTTAGACAATGGATCAGGTCGGAAACTTAAAAAGAAATATATCTTGTACTTATAGGTCTTACATTAAGTCTGAATTTCAGGCATAAAAATCTCAAAATGGGATGACTCCATAAAAATTTCAAACTGAGTGAAATCTATTAAAATCTCAAAGATAATTGTACTAGAGTTTCGATTCCACACCTGCCACTAGATGGGAATACTTCACCCAAATATTTGCCTCAGTTTTCCACGTCGCCTCCTCAATGTCCCAATTTTGTTAGGATCTTGACTAAGGAATATCCTTATGCTTAAATCTATTGATCGCATGATCCCTTGCTAAACATACATTTCAGAAAAGGAGAGGTTTGACTCCAACACAAAGTTCTCATGATTGCTGACATGTTTAGTATCTCATATATATTTCAATATTTTGACATATAGAATAGGTCATGCATATCCTTAAGGTATAGGGAAAAGGTTACTCTATAGGCCACCCTCTCGATTCGACCAACGCTCAGAACAGTCTCACAAATGTGGTGCAACTTGCTTCTAACACCGAATCTTATTAAATGTTCTTTATAGCAAATATTTACAATAAAATAAGGTCTCCAACCTAGAATTCGAGTTCCCGACACAACTAATTGTCGAAACTCTCATGACTGCTTTTACACTGTTAACAATCTCCTATATTATCTACTAACTTCCACTTGCTCTTCACCCCTATGCAAAGCCTCAGGGCACCATGTTGGTGATATGATAATAGCCGTGTTATATACAACTCAACTAGTGAAAGGTGATCCTTCTCGGATTCTTTCCACTCAAGATTACATGCCTGCAATAGACTCCAAAATCTGAATGGCCTCTCAGACTAAAGTGATGGTTAGTATTGTTTATGTTTAGTTCCTCGGATTCGAACCTCTTAACATTATCTCGCATTTGATTCTCTATTTTACTTTTGTGTGTGTATATATATACATTATTTCTCATTCGTCATAATTGTAATAATTTTTTACGGAGGGAATAGTAGGAAGGGGCGGGGGTTTGATGTACACAATTCATCATGCCAATTCATTCAAATAAAATTAAACCTTCGTGAAATATGTGTATACAAGATACAATAAAGAATTCTTAAGAGTTAATCAAAAAGATAAAAAGATCTCTTTAACACTCAAACTATACAAGGGCCCAAAAGAGAGAATAAAACACAAGAAGAATGGTCAAGTTATTGACATCGGAGTCTTGAACAATTCAACGTAGGCTCCTACTTTGATGCTTCTTTGGTGGTGGATGTCAAGTTTTATATTATCAAGACTTTCCAATAGAAGGGGAAATTATAAGTTATAAGCCAAATTGTTCGGGCTAGTAATCCAACAACCAGCCACACATGGACAAGATGCTTTTGCTCTTGATATATGTCCCCTATACATATCAAGATTGTAAGTTAAAAGATAATCCAAATACTTGCTTGATGTTGTTATAACATGGATTTCTATCCTTAATTATGGAGTCATGTCTCTCATGCTTATTTTATCCATACAAAAAAATATATATTTAATATTTTCCCTGTTAAATCCAAAATTTCAAGCAGGGAAGGGGGGTGTCAACAAAAATTCCCTAAAGACAAGTCACTTGGCATTCTTTTTTTTACTAGTTGGATTCAAACCCTGGTCCTTTAAAGTGGAAGCCACTGCTTATACTACCAGACCATTAGAGGGGTTCTACTTGGCATTCTTTAAATGTCATACCGTGGTAAATCTTGACAATTCTTTGCTCCTTGTCTGTATAAACAGTAATCAGGGAGACTTGAATACTGGTCTTTTGCATGGTAGACACACTCTTTGACCACCATATCATTTAAAGTTAATTTGAGCTAAATATCTAATACCATGCAATAACACAAGAATTCTAAAAGTACAAAGCCGACTTTTCTGGTAAAGACACTTTCTCAATTTGCACATAAAAAAATACGCGGAAAATTCTTGGGTCAGTAATAAGAAAAGATAATTAATAATATACGATAGCAAATCTTTTTTTTTGTTATTTACCATAACAAAATCGCATTTTCAAAAGACAGATTTGGTTTTAGGATGGCCTTTTGAAGAGATGATTCTCTACATCAAGGCTGCCACTTAAGAGGCGACTTTAGTTTTAAGCCAAAATCATCTCTTCAATAATTGGTTTTGTTCTTACGAGGAGCATAAACTTTAACCTTAAACCAAAGCCACATTTTCAATTGACTGACTTTGTTAAGATAAATAGCAAAAAAATTTTAAGTCATAAAAGATGACTTATTTTATCCATTCGTAACACACAAATTTTCCTAGAAAGTCACTGCTTATTTCTGAATAATAGTCATGTACACTAATTCATGCATACTAGTGTAACGTACATCGATTTTGTCCCTTATGTAAAGGGAGGCAGATCGTCTGCTGTAACGTGTAGTGCAGCAGATTCTGCTGCAACCGCTCGAGCCGCTCGATCAAGATCGAGGGATTCGCACGATCCTGCACTTTTTGTGGGCCCGTATCATACAATATCGTGCGAATCGCTCGATTAAGATCGAGCGGCTAGAACGGTCACAGCAGGGAGGGCACCACAGCAGATGCTCTCTCTATATGCAAAGCGTATGCGAATCATGATCACTATCACCTACTTTGAATTCATTTATAGACGTGGAGCGTCATCAAACAGAAAATTAACATCTGCATACGTACCTTCCACCTGAAACCGGAGAACCACATAAAAGATTAAATTATTGGACGTCACGATCGGCGGTGCTCTGTTCATGGTTTCGATGCCGACCGAGAGAGATCGAGAAGGAAGGTGTGGATAGATAGATACACACGGAGGGAGTGGGGGTCCACCACCGTCTTCCGTCCATGCTCCGCTTCTTGGCCTTTTGTTTTCTTTTTATATAAGTCGCATTATTGGTGTCTCCATCCGACCCTCGTCTCTGGTTTTCGACCATCTTCATCCCTATCCAATCGCTCCCCCGCTGCCCCACTCACAACTTTGCTTGATCAAGTTGCCGTCTTTGATACCCCAGCCCCTTCCTCCACTCCAGAGGTGAGAACCCATCTCCGTCTTCTGCTGGTTCTCCCCTCGATCTGCTCTTCCGGATCTTTTTTCTGCAGAAACAGAGAAGGTCGGGTTCGTTCCGTTTTGGATGGTTTGGTTTTTGTGTTTTTCTTTGTCTGATGCGTTGAATCTGAGATGGGTTTTGTTTCTTTTCGGTGAATTTGTTGCGCTGTCTTGGGATTTTGTGGTTGTTGGGGTTTTTGTTGGGAGGGTTTTGTTTGTAGGTGTGAATTGGAGTTCATGGAGGGAAGTTTCATTTTGTTTTGTTTTTGCCTCTGATTAGCAGTACTAGAATTGATACGTAAGTCAGGGAACTGATTTTAGATGTGCCAAACGTCGTGGATTTAATCTCATTTGTCTTTGTTTATCCGGTTCTGCCGATTATTTGCTGTGGTTCTATTGATAATCTGTGTGTTTTACATGAATCATCTGCATGCTCTATCTTAAATATTCTTGTGTTTTACATGAATCATCTGCATGCTCTATCTTAAATATTCTTACTTCTCTTTGACGGTCCTTGAATCTTTGATGAACACTCAAAGATGGATGAGAAAAAACTTTACTTGATGGTGTTTCTTCGTTACCTATGAGACACTGGAAGATTCTTTTTGGTGTTCTAATTTCAATATGTTGATAAATTTTGCTCCTGCTTCTCTCATTCTTTATGTATTTTCTAGTTCTCCGTACTTTACCTTAAAGTATACCATTTTTTTGTCTGAGGCAAACCTGATGAAGTTTATACCTTGAGTAAATTTGATACATCATGCATTATGAATTACTGTAGCGATATATTTTATTTTGCAAAAAATTAAAAGGAAAAATGCATAAAATTAACAGGTTTGATAATATCTGACTGCGAACTCTCTTGTTTTATTCAATTTATTGCTCTAATTGCCTCTGTTCTTCCCTGGGGCATAGGTGACAGGTTTTTGTGGTATTACACATAAGACAAGTCGCTTGGAAGCAGAAACACAACTTGATCGTGCAAAGACCTTATAAGAAAATGGGTTCTGAAGGGCCTTCTGTTGTGTCAGTTCATGTCACCGGGTTTAAGAAATTTCACGGTGTTGCCGATAACCCAACAGAAACAATTGTGAACAATTTGAAGGAATTCATGCAAAAAAGGGGCCTGCCGAAGGGGATGGTCATTGAGAGCTGCAATATATTGGAGACTGCTGGGGAAGGGGCTCTTCCCCACCTTTATGAATTAATGGAATCAACAGTAGCAGGCCGTGATGCTTCACAACCAAATTTCAGCGGGACACTTCTGGTTAGTCGCTATCTGCCAACCACTTGTTTATGTAGGGAGATATATAGATCTACTTTGAAAAGAAGCATTACACAAATATCAATATTGTTTTTCCCTTGAACCATTTTACATGTCTTTTAATGTTTACATGGGTTCACTAAGATATTGCACCGATCTTCTGCATTTTTAATTGTTGTTGGCTTAGCACAAGGGGAGGTATCAATTAATGCATCTGCAGTCAATATTTGCTGAATTACAATTGGTTCACACATGGTATACTATGCATAAGTAAAGATTTGAAAAAAAAAAGATTATTCAGGAACATCAAGAATAGAACCTCAAGATGTTTCAGTTTTACCATCAATCAATAACTAGATCGCAAATGGATAAGATATAGTGATTAAATAGGGAGGTTTTATTGTAAGAAGCTAATGTGAAGAGGCTACCCTAACATCAATTTCAGATAGTGGGTGTTTATCATGAATTCTTCTTCATATACCTGACATGTACAATGATGGAGATTTTTATGGATTTAAACTCTACTAGTGAGTGGAATGAGTAGTCACTTTAGTTATTGGCCATGTAATGACTGATGCATGTGGAACGAGCAGTTACTTTAGTTATTGGTTATGTATTGACTGATTCCAAATGAGTTACTCCAACAAAGAGCTAATAAATTGGGAATGGAAAAAATTAAAATCTAAAAGAAAATACTAGATGTAATTCCCTTGCAGGAAATGCTTTTCTATTGACACTTCAGAAAACTTCACAGGGTAGCACGGATAAGTGCGAAAACATAGAATCAAAAAATTATTCATTAGTTCGATTGGACCAGAGAAGAGGGGCATTTTTTTGTTTGGAGTCTTTATTTTTGTTTGGTTGGTATGAAGGGTAGCTAAAGTTAAGTAAGAAATATTGATTTTTTGCTCGACTAATATAAAGAGTAACATCTGGTTAGAGTAGCTATTCACATTTTAATATCTAGTCAGGTGGAAGAGGAGAATGGCATAAGTGGAAAATAAAGTCAACTATGGGAGGAAGGGAAGATCAGCTGTGAGGGTTTCCATTTTTTGCGGCATCATGGGGGTGGCAGTTTCAGTATATGGGGTACTCTTATGAATTCGGTTGCCGTGGCATCATGCATGCTATCAGCACATGTTGTTTCTTTAACTTTTCCAGTATCAATATGGTAGAGTGCCTCTATTCTAGATGTCGATGACATCTAGGGCATGCCACCCACTTTGGCTATATAGGCGAATTGAAAGTGTCATATTCTTCGATACTATAAAATATCGATAATTTGTGTAATATGAGGGAGCATTGATAAAACTTCCTTAAACATGTAAATGTAAGATGATAGTAAAATTTCATTATTTACATATTTATGAACTAGTAAAAACATTTTTATTTGGCATTGACTAATTTTAATCATTTTTGACACAATTTTGGGATTTTATTGCCATGCCCTTTTTCGATATTGGTGGAATGGCATCGATATTGGCACTTGAAGCCTTGGGTTCTCCAACTCAGGAGGAGGTGGAATAACTACGTCGGGAAGGGTAGCCTTCAGATGAGGGGTAACTCTCAAATCAAGTTAGGATTTATTAAAACTAGTTGAAACATACTAGTGGCTACTTCGATTCTTAATTTTATGACCAAAGAAAATATGTTCTTAAGGTATACATGATGTCACGATTTCATGAAGTTTTTGTGCATTAATCTTGAGGGCAATGTACCCACTTTAATAGTATGGTTGTTGAGCAATGTGCCTTCAATCCAAAGGAGAAAGGCTGAAATGCTACACGTTGCCATTTCCTTAAACAACTTGAGGAAAATCTTTTATATAACATGACATAATCCATATGAGGAGATTATTTTATTGTTGTAGCATTTGGTATCTTTTGATTCTAAATACTGAGCATATTCTTATGATAATGAGATGTGTATTCTTTATCCAGAATAAATCTTAAGCATTTAGAAATCATTTTACTCCCTTTGAGTAAAAAACTCTTTCCAATTTACACTCGTGAACACACACGTCATTCTGATCCTACGTATTGACATTCATAATACATGAAAATGGTATTTATTTTATAGTTTAGATGAATTTTCAAGTTTGGGCACACCATATAACTAGCATGCTTTTTGTCCTTTTTACGAAATCATAAGATGAGAGATGGGTAGTTATCCAAGTTTCATCGCTACGATGCAGTATTTTTGTCCCTTTTTATGAAGTCATAGAATGAGAGATAAGTAGTTATCCAAATTTCATTACTAGAAACGATAATTAATATACATTATATGTTTAATGGGATTTTTACCCCAGGAACCCTATAAACTTTGTCAATTACCTCCACGACCTTTGAAACAACCTAATTCCCCCCTCGACCCCGTAAACTTGCTCCGTCTTACCCCACGGACCCTACCGTCAACCTTAACTTTATTGGAGTCATTCAATCAAAAAAAAAAACTTTATTGGAGTCAATTACTTGGGTTAAACTTGAGTTAATCTAACCAAACAAAATCAGATGGTGGATCTTTTGTCTCCCTCTCTCTTTCCTTCTCCCCTCCTCTTCATCGTCTTCTTTTACCAAATCAAATCGGAAGCTCCACAAGACCTGGAGGGTGGCTAACCTAGAGGAAGAGGTGGAGGTCGAGGAGGAGGAGGAGGGCGTCGTCGCGGCGGAACGGGAGGAGGAAGGGGAGGTCGGGGAGGAGGAGGGTGCCCTCACATCGGACGTGGAGGAGGGGGAGGAGGTCACGGAGACAGAGGTCAGGGAGGTGGACGCCGAGGAGGAGGATGGCACCCTCGTGGCGGACTTGGAGGAGGAGGGGGATGTCGGGAGGCGGCTACCCCTCCAGGTCCATCTCGGCCTCTGGTCCTTCGCCTCCAGCCCCCTCCCATCCACCCTCTCCGCCGGGACCTCCTCACCGACCTCATCGCTCACTACGACGCCCCCTCCCACCACTCCCTCATCCGCTACTCCCGCATCTCCCTCTGCCGCGCCACCCTCGCTCACGCCTTCCAAATCCCCATCTGCTGCCCGGAGCTCGACGACCCCTCCCGCCTCCTCGTCGAGGATGCCACCGCCTCCGCCCTCGAGGGCTTCCTCTGGAATTACTTCGTTATTGGGGAGGAAGAAGGCATCCTGACCGATGGTGCACACGAAGTTGCGGAGACTGTGCAGAGAGGTGAGGCTTGGAGGGTCGATTGGGCTGGGCTGATCTGCCGAGTCTGCCACCCGTTCCTTTAGACCTTCAGGCGGCACAAGGGGGGGAGGTCAGGTGATGCGAGAGGAGGGGTGGAGGTTGGGTGGCACGGGGGAGGGGGATGGGAGGTCCAGCAGTGCATGAGGAGTGGAGGTCAGGCGACATGAGGGGAGGGGTCGGAGATCACGCGACGCAGGGAAGGGGTGGTTGAGGAAGGACATCTTCTGTAAATTTGATAAAGAAATAGGACAATATACACCTATTTTAAACGGAATCCGATTATGTTTAACGTTTAAATGGATGGGAGTTAACCCCAGGGTCTGTGGAGTAAGGGTTAGCAAGTTTATGGGGTCGATGGGGGAATTAGGTTGTTTCAAAGGCCGTGAAGGTAATTGACAAAGTTTGTAGGGTTCCTAGGGTAAAAATCCCATGTTTAAAAGCAAGGCAAGATGAATGATCCCTAGGACAAACATTGACATATATAGACATTGACATATATGAATCACTTGTGTTGTTTCTTTGCCCTTCTATCGAACTCAATTTTCATTATGTATTCATGTTACATGAAATGGCTCCAACATTCACATGTAGATACATCATATGTTTAAAGAGAGGTAAATTGGACGGCATCTCTAGGATAGACATTGAAATATATGAACCACTTGTTGTTTCTTTGCCCTTTTATGGAACTCGATTTTATTTATGTTACATCAAATGGCTCGAACATTCACATGTTGAGCAGAGCTATCGGGGGAGACCAAGCGTATAGACAGAATTAGGAGCAAAGTAAACTTTTGGTGGTTTTGTGGATCATGTAGTGCGAACGAAATGGGGTGGTCTTCTGTGGTGAAAAGCATTGTGCCATTATGCACTGCACAAAGGCTTTGTATGAGTTGTGGGTGTTCTTACATTGCTAAAAATTGAGATGAAACCAGTGGTTGGTGTTTTCTTCGATAACTTCCGAGTAGGATGTTAATCCTTTAGTTTTTTTTAAAAAGATATTAACTTGTTCTTGATCATTGGATGCCTACTTCTTGCAACTATTACTTTTCCATTGAGAACAGCCATGGAGGGGTTAAGAATGTTTTGGTTGCACTCTTACATGCAAGAATTGGTTGGACTCCATCAACTTTTGTAATAAAAGGAGATATATTGCTATTTAAAGGACCCATTAAAGATAAATTCCACCAATCTATGCCTGCGCCAACCCCACCAGTCGACCTATCTCTGTAAAGCGGTCTATCTTTTTATGGAGGAATAGTGGAGATAGGAAGAAAAATAGGAAGAAATTGATTGCACGTGATTTTGGGAGAGGAATGCACAAATACATGCGATGAGAGGAGAAACAAAGAGGGGGAGTGGTATGGGGATTGGAACAAAGAGGATGAGAAAAGTTTTAAGTGGGAGAGGAATAAAGCAAATAACTGAACCAAATTCATGACAAAATTCTTCTTGATCAATGTATGGATGGTTTCATATAAAGTTGATCCAAGTCAAGAGACACTCCTCTTGGATGAAAAGGAACATCCTTACATCAAAAGACATGCCCCGCTATTTTAATTTTTAAAATGCAAGAATAAGAAGAAAAGGAAAAAATATGCTAAAATAAATCTTGGCTTGTATTTTGGCTGCACAAACCTTGCTTGCAAACATGCACATGGACACCTGACTCAACCCTAGCCCAAAAATACGGTGGGTCGTGCTTGAGCTTGAAATGCAGGCTCAATTTTTTCTTGGGTCGAGCTCGGGCTGAGGTCGTCCCAATCCACTAGGCCCGCTAGCCCAGCCCGAATTGAGGCCAGTGTCGAGACTCACTAGCCCGCTAGCATTATAGCCAATGTCGTATGCTTGAGATTCCAAAGGTCCTCTCATCCTCTGCCATTGGATGACATTACCAACAAAGTCCTTTCCTTCCTAGTTCCCCTTGCTCATGCCCTGCCCTCTCTCCAAAAACAAATCTTGTGGTGCGCACCCTTCTCCAGTTCTCCTCCCCTCTCGAGTCCTCGACTCCTCGACTCCTCATAGTCTACCCAATCCTGTGGGCCCTCGTCCTCTAGCAACACCCTCTCCTTGCTCCTAAAGCACCTACTCCTGTGATGCCCTCCTTCAACGACGCCACCCTCGCATGCCTTCCTCCTCCCGGACACCCCTACGTCGCATGTATCCTCCTCCAACAGTGCTCTCATGCCCTCGTTCACCCTCCTCTGGTTGCGCACGCCTCCCCGGCACCCATGCATGCCTCCTCTAGCTTTACCCTCCTCCATCGACACCACCCCCACATGCCCTCCTGTGCCCTCCATCCGCACCTCTTGGTTTTCCCAAGTGGAGCAGCCGAATGCCCCTTGGCTTTTCCTCCTCAAGTTCTAGTGCTCTAACAGATCGGGTCTCCAGCATGGTATGGTTACTGCCATTTGTATTTATTTATCTTGGTTTCATGTTCCTTGGTGGTTAGTAGTTGTGATTTGGCTTGTTGGTTTGATGTGGGCTGCAATTGCTTTTATGATTGTTGAACATTGCTGTGTTAATATGATAAGTGATTTTCCCACTTCTGATGCTGGTTTACCGCCCACTACTAGCTAATAGGAATATATTACTTAAATCATCTCATATTAATATGGGAATCATTTCTGAGTAATCATTTTCTCCCAAATGCTTAGATTCATTTATTGATATCAGCGAACAACATAGTTACTTGTCACATCTCTCAACCAAGTAAAGGGTGGTGAACATTGTAAATCAATGTTTTTATGTGACTGCTTTTGGTGTTTGTTATCCGCTATAGAAAAAGATATCGGACCATGTTGGGAATTCTTTTGTTTTGTGTTTTTGGACGGAGTTTTAGGTTCCAAGTTCTATTATTTCTACAAGATATGCATGCACATTTTTTTCATTGGTATTTTTAGTATATAGTTGAATAGGTCTGACTCTTTCATGTGCTGTTTTGGATCTTGTAAGAACCAATACTCTTTCATATTGTGATTTACATCTCAGTGCTGGTCAGCCCGGTCAAAACCTGGCCCATAAAAAATGGGTTGGGCTTGGGCTTTGGCCGATAATAAAATATTAAGTGGGCCTGGTGTGGTTCAAAGTCCGATTTGTTAAATAGGCTTGGGCATGTGCCTTATAGAGCCCACAAGAGCCCGACCCATGCACATCAATAAATATGTGGTGGGATTTGGTAATGGCTACCAAGTTTGTGTTATATGATTGAGACATATTTACTCCTACTCCTTCGACCACCACCCATCTACTTCCCCCTCCCTCCCCTCCCAAGCTCCTCCTCCTCACCTATGATCTCCCCTTTGCATCCTTGCATGACTCCATCTCCCTTGAGAAGCGCAGCCTGTACTCCGCCAATTGACGTCGGCACATCTCCTTCCCCCGCTCCAAGTCATACGCTCTTTGGAGTCCTACTTCGATGTGGACAGCTTCGAATGCCACCTCCTCATCTACACCAAGGGCAACACCCATACCCTCCCCTGTTACCTCTCCCTCTACCTCCAGATGTCTCCCTCTACCTCCAGATGACCGATCCTTGTGGCGTATGCTGGGACTGCTTCACCAGCATGAATGACACCACCCTTGTATGTCTGAACGAGACCATCATCTTGACGGGAGGTGGTAGGAGTTGGCATGAGAGGGAGACGTTCGAGGGAGAGGGGACCAAACCCTATCCCTCATCTGGATTGAAGCGGCCCTATCTCGACTCCTTCAGTCAGAGACTTGATGTTTTATCCCCGAACCACAGATATGCAGAATACTGTCATGAAAAATCTTGATTATTCCGTTTTCCTACAATATCAATATTTTCTAGTACTTCTTATTTAAGTCAAGGTTTGAAATAATGGAAGGTATTAAAAGTCGATTTCTTATTAGATGTAATAGAACTATCATCAATATGATGAAATGATGCACAGAAAAGGTTACGAGGTTTGAAAGAATGAAATCTTAGTGCCATTTTGCTCAAATGAGGATGTATGATATAAATCATCTGATGTATGTAGAATAAGGATTGCTATTAATTGTCCAGACAAACCATTTTAAAAATCCTACTAGAGAAGACGTTAAACCGTATACATATATAAAATCCTTAAAAAAGATTCTAGTTTATGATTCACAGGTAGTCGTATAAAACGAGGATTTATGATATAAATCATCTGATGGACATGGAACAAGGATTGCTATTAATTGTCATGACAATTAATTATGTCATGAAGACCATCTTATCATCCTACTATAGAAGATGCTAAGACTTGTACATAAATAAAATCCTTGCCAAGATTTCTAGTTTTTGATTTTCAGGGTTATCTGTGTACAACTCCAGACCCTGAAATAAAGCTTGAACAAGATTTTAACACTGTAAGTCATGGTTCTCGAGATGTTAACTATGTAACCAAAGCCAGTTGCCTATTGAACATACAGAAAATTACAGTTGCATTAACCAAAAATGTAGGGAAGTACTGCAATCTTTATAAATAACATAGACATGATCTTGTATAAACTATCACACATCCGCCTAATGTAATCAAGTAAAATACAGCATAAAATTTATTGAAGAAAATACCCGACCTTATATATATAATATTAGTAGTATTCAAATGACTGGCAACAGAAAATGAAATATAATGGTCTGAGAGGAATGGTATACAATGAAGAAAATACGTATCTTGTAAGAGAATCATGAGTACTAGTTGTAGTAAGAGGAAATATTAGGATTCTCAATTTTCTTTCCTTCTTGAGAAACAACTCATTTTGGGGGTCATCACCCCAGTTTTAGTCCAACTGCCTCACTGCCTCACCTTACCAATCCTACTTGAGGCAGAGGCGTTGATGCTCCTATTTTTTAGGCTCCTATTTATCTCGAGACATGGTTATTTGATATTATGTTTTTGTCAATTATTTTAGTACCCTTTTTATTGATGTTAATATAATCACATGATTTTTTTGTCGTGCATTTACCATATCATTTTTCTGTTGCAAGTTATTATATATGACTTCTATGATGTTTTATTAGCTTCATTTTGGAGTCAATAGTGGTGCCTCAAGGTTTGCTATAGAGAACCAAGCTGTAAATGAAGCTACCTTCCGTTGTCCAGATGAGTTAGGATGGAAACCACAGGTTAATAGCTGTCATATGAGCTGTTCTTGTGTCTCTTTTTGATGAACCTGCTGAAAACTGTTGCCACATGTTTCTGTTTTTTTGGTTCTCTTGCAGAGGATCCCTATTGTCGAGAAAGATGGAAGCATTTCAAGAATAAGAAAGGTGATGCGTGAATTAGCTCGAGTTCATTTTATACAAGTGATGCCGTGTCTGTTTTTCAGTTGTTTCGATGCTACTGATTTAACCTATTTCCGGAGGCTTTAATCAAGTTTTTTCTCCGTTTATCGCGTAAAGCACCATATGTTCTGGATTGTAGACATGCTTCTAACTTGTCGAAGTCGACTTAAACTGTAAAATAAACCTGGGAGTAGGCAGCCTTTTGTTTGAAGTGTAGAGTTTTTCAGTAGTCTAAGCAACAAGAATGTACCTGACATCAAACAAGTCTGTGTTCTTCAGTGGATTATGCACTGGTGGTGGTGGTGGTGTTGGGGGGAGCGGGATATACATTGGAGAAGAAATTTGAAGGGATTGCCTAAAAGATGTGATGAGTAGAGGAAGGAGATAACAAGCCCAACGGCTGCCGCAGAATACCTCATCATTCACTCGTAATCTATATCGCATTGCAAAAGCACGAACACTTTACACAGAACAACCACATACAGACTCCCTTCAATCCAAATGGCTCATCTACGATTTGTTCACATAGAATCTTTCTTTAAATATCTCATTCCTTTATGTGCATGATACCATGATCTTATATGTTGATCCTGATAGTGAATAATCTTACATTTGGTCTTTATGCGATGGGCTTGTCGCTTCTTTTTTCGTAGTAACATATAAGATCCTTAAGTTCCATCAATCTCGGGCCTGGTACATAATTCTGAAGATATTGTGGAAGGTCCTTTGAAGTCCATTTTCCTTTTCCCTCTTCTTAAATGCAGGAAATAATAACATTTTGCTTTTCTGGATTAGACTACATTACCTGTCACCCAGATCTCTCAGACGCTGGCGAAGAAGGGATACTCGGTGGTTCCTTCTGAAGACGCTGGCCGATTTGTCTGCAATTATGTATACTACCACTCGCTCCGGTTCGCAGAGGAGCATGGAATCAAGTCCCTCTTTGTGCATGTTCCTCTCTTCTTGACCATCAATGAGGAGACCCAGATGCAGTTTGCTGCATCCCTCCTGGAGGTGATTGCCTCCGTCCTCTAAGGTCTCAGCCACACGGCTTCTTGCTGCAACTATGCGAGCTTGGACATTGTTTGTGCGTGCACCTCATCATTTTTTGTCTTCCATACCTTGTAACAAGTTCGGATAGCGACAGGAGGGGCGGTTACTGCATCTGCATTAAGCAGCACCGTAACCATGGATTTACACTCATGGGAAAGTACAAATCAAGTTCATGGTGCGTGTGTGTAAATGGGATATTTGTTAAATTTATGGTGAAATTTGCACTCATTTGTTGCATATTGTAAACTAAGTTGCTGTTGCCTGCTTAAATAAAGATCAACGGTACCCTGCTGAGTTCAGTAGTATATTACTGAAAATAAGTTACCTTGGAATAACTTTTGGAGCTTTGCATCTCTTGCTATTATTGTCCCATTGTAAGCCATGCAATATCTTTGGTCATTTCCATCACAGGAAATATTTGCTGTGTCTGATGATATATTCTGATTGGTTTCAACCATTATGCGAGGGACTTTTAGCTCTTATGCCCTAAATTTTTGCAATTACTCTGCAAAAAGGTAGGGGCATAAATATTATTGGAAAAACTCGGAGGGGCACAAGTTAAAGGAATCCCTTATTGAAATTGTTGGCCATTCTGGACAAACTGAAAATGCATCTCATAATGTGATGATGTCATGAATATCTATCAGTCAACAACGCAAGATTGGATTATCCTTAATGAAAAATATTTATACTATTTTAGACTAAATATGGTATTCAATTTATTTCCAGACTTATCCATCACCAGTGAATAACCTTTGCCCAAGAAAGCATATTTCAAAAATTGATATCATACCTAAATGGATTCAAATTCTAAATGCTAATTGATATGAAAAAAATCTAGCATGTTAATGAGTTGGAATAAACTTGAAATTCTCACACACCCACTGTCATGATCATGCTGCTTCTCAAACTCTAACTTTATAGGGCATGTTTCGTTGTTAAGGTACCTCGGAGTATCCTGGCATACCTTCAATCCTAGCTCCATCCCTGCATACTTGGATTGGGATTACTTGTATGGATCTTACAATTTCTTAGGTATAATATTTTTTTAACCACATTTAAATAAAAAAATTAATATAAAAATATTTTAATCTTTAAAAAAATTAATATAACACATAATTACTGTGACATCACATTACATTTATCATTCCAACCTTCCTAACCATCCAAATAGTTACTATTCACATGATGTTGCCCAACTTAATCTAACTCAACCCCATTACCAAACATGCCCATATTGTGGTAACACATTAAACATTGAGCAATTTTTATAAGCTTTCATAATTAAATGTGATTTCAAAATAAATGAAATTATTTATTATGCCTAGGGCTGATAATGTACAATTATTTAAAAATAGAAAATATAAATTTTAAAGTTTATGCTAGTTTTATGTGATTCACATGTGAGCCTTAGAAAAGCGGTTTGTTTTGAAAATAAAGGTCCTGTTTGTTTTGAAACTAAAGGTCCTGTTTGTTTGAAAAGAAAGTTTATGTTAGTTTTAAAAGTCCTGTTTGTTTTGAAAATAAGCACTAGAATAAGAGGTCAATTCTTCATTCAACGTGGTTCCCAAGAGTACGGTTATTCCCATCTACATCTCATTATTTCACCTTATTCCACAATTATTCCTACATTTATTCCACCTTACGTATCCTTATTCCACCTTATTCTCATTATTCCTATCTTTCCAACCGAACAAAGAATATACCATTATTCTCCTTGTTTTCCATCATTATTCATGTTTATTCCCGAACCGAATGCCTCCTAAAGGTTTAAAGGTATAACATCGGAACAATCCAAGATTCTCAGAAAATCATTTCCCAAAAAAATCAGAATAAAAAATCAAATAAAATGTGTATATACATGTGATTGGAACAAAAACATGATGCCATATTAACATATAGAGGATTATGTAAAGGACAAAATCAATGGAGTATATAAAAAAATAATAAATGCATTACTCTTCAAAAAGAAAATGGAAAATGACAATTTATGATTTACTTGCAGAATCTAATGATCTCACATGCTCATATTTTTATTCAACGTAGGAAAAGTGACTTGCACCATTAAAAAAATATTAGTAGAGCTATCATCCTTGTATATATAGGAATCAAATGTTGAATTCCAAGTGTGGAATACATACTTGTTAAATTAACATGTAATATTAATTCCTTTTGTTTGCACATTAACATGTTGGTAGAATTTTGGTAAATTCCTTAATAAAAATTAGTATGTCAATGTGGTAGAAATAACATGACATTCAAGGTTGAAACAATATATCACATATGGATTGATTTTACCGCATAAAAGGTCTCCCAAGATATAAGGTTTTTGATTATGTTATCCAACACAAAAAAATAATTGTTAAGAAAGGGGATTGAAGTGAAATTTTCAAACATTTCTAAAAACTTTTAAAAATATTAAAAAAATCTAAATTAATTAAATAGCTATATGGATTTTGTATATATAAAATACCATATTTCGACCCGAAGTACCAATTTGGGATTGACGCATCCGTAAAATTTGCATCTTCTTCCAAGAAGATCTTCCATTTCACGTTAATTTTTCAAACGAATCCTTTTATTCTCTCAATTTTTATCTGATTTTGATTATCATGCAATATCTTAACTTTCATCTAATACCTTACATTATAACTCCTCAATTGGAATGTATACAATATCCTAACATTAAACTTACATCAAAATGCAAGTGAGGATTTCATATAAAACTTAAGAAAACATTTTGACATATTGCTCAATAATATCCAAGTGAGGATTTCGTATCAAACTTAAGAAAACATTGACATATAGGTTAATAATATTCAATATGATGGCATATGTCTTAAGCGATGATCATGCTAATGAGACCACTAAAAATGCTAAAAAGCAAGCTATATTGCACCAAAACCGAGGTGAAAGTTAGGAGGGGAGCTTGTGATCAAGGGAATTTGGGCAGATCTCTTGCTTGAATGAGAGTGCTACTATAGATTTGATACTTCTATCTTCCAATTTTGAGAAAGTATACACGGGTATTAAAACCCTTTCAAATGCTCTATATGTTTGTATGTGTAACGTCCCGGGCTTAGGTCCCCGGTCCATTATCGAGGAATACTGGCCCTGACAACTTGTTGGGTTTGGACCCAAATGGACCCATTGGCAACCACCCAAAAAGCTCAAGTCCAAGTTGTCAAGTAGTAATCACCACCACTTATAAACCATACCCACACTTCGTGAGTTTTAGGTATGACACTATGTTTGGGGTTGGGGTGTTACAACCTCCCCCACTTATTCCCATGGCAACCTCGTGGCGACATGGCCCATCACTTATTCCCAGTGACAGTGGCGGCTGCACGCTCCGGGTAGCAATTTCCTCCAACCTCTTGTAGGGGCGGCTCCACCTCTCGGGTAGCCCTTTCCACTATCAGAGAGAATTTGGCTCTGATACCATTTGTAACGTCCCGGGCTTAGGTCCCCGGTCCGTTATCGAGGAATACTGGCCCTGACAACTTGTTGGGTTTGGGCCCAAATGGACCCATTGGCAACCACCCAAAATGCTCAAGCCCAAGTTGTCAAGTAGTAATCCCCACCACTTATAAACCATACCCACACTTCGTGAGTTTTAGGTATGGCACTATGTTTGAGGTTGGGGTGTTACAGTATGAACCATGTGACATAACCATTGTAGACTTCCTTTCAATTGAAGATTCATTTTGGAAAATGATTACATAATTTAATAATCATAATAAAGGAAGATGCATTAACTATCAAATTTACAAGAATAATTTCTAAATGGCACATCTTTTTATAAATCTATGCACTTTTCCTTTTCCTCCTTTTATCACTTGACTCTTCATCGTTGTGTTTTTTGCTTAACATTTCGTATTGATTAAGTGTTAATATGCATGGGTGGGCATTGCGCAGCTTGTTAGTATCTTGCTTGGATATTAATTGTATCATTGTTTTGATGATAATAGATATTTGTGAGTACAGATAGCTCTGCAGATTTCATGATAAGTGGCTCCAAATATGAAGCACAAAAGTTGTGGACAAGTTGAAAGCTATGAATAAAGTGAAGAAGAAGAAGACTTTTGTAATAGGCATATATAAAAAGTTTCAAATATATATGTATGTGTATCATGTGGGTATATTAAGTACAAGCTCGATTGATCAATCGACTTTCTTGATCTGATCGATCAACAACCTCTGATTGATCAACCTATTTAACTTGATCGACCATCACTGATTGATCGACCTACATGATCTGATCGATCGCCATTGATCGACCAACTGCCTTTTATGATCGATCACAATTTGAATTCAGACCTCCAATGACTATCAAATGATTGATCACCTTGATCTACGTGATTGATCAACTTGAGATGATCGACCACCTTCCTTGTATGATCGATCATATGTATCAAATCTTGATGATTTCTTTCAAGATTTGTTTCCAATAACTATATTTTCGAGAGCTTATCCCTACCAATATAAATAGGACCCTAAACCCATGGTTAAGAACATACATTCCAAGGCAAAATCTCTCTCTCTCTCTCTCTCTCTCTCTCTCTCTCTCAAAGCTCTATTCGAGGCCGTTTCTCTCGCTCTCTACACACTCGATTTGTAATTCAATTATTTACTACAACGTGCATTTTCTTCGCATCATTATTCACATTGCATATTTATATTTGAGGTTTATTAGAATGTTGCAATCTTTACTTTACTGTTGTGTTGTAAAATTTGATTTTAATCCAAGGTGTACAAAGGACTTAGTGTTTGATCTAAGTTGTTGGGAAGATTTTGGTGTGTAATCCAAAGCATATGTAAACGATGGAGTTATCTATGGGGAAATAACTCAAGATAGTGGAATAGTTGAATGACTCGGTCAATCGAGAAATCTCGAGTCCAGTGACTAAGGTCATGGTTTTTACCAATTGGGGTTTCCATGTTAGAATCCTTGTCTCTTGTAGTTGTTCTTATTATGTAGCTTGCTTGTTTTATCTATGGTGATTATTATCTGTTATCTCTGTTTATTAGTCATAACATTTTATTTAGCGATCTAGAATAGCTCACACAACTGAGGATGATGTTCTGGGTGGTTCCACCAGTTGACTCCTAGGTTAAATGGGCCTTTCAACTGTTGCTCGTGGAGGTGGTTATGATGAAGGAATGACATGCTCATTGGACCTGATGGCAATTGATAGTCTTCGAGGTGGTTCTACTGCATGTTCTGATATTGATGCATTAATGCCAAAAAAATACTTTTCTAACTCAATAGGCACATGGCTACCGACACTGCATATAGTTGTGCATCATATTGAGCGGGTTGTGAGTATTGAGACAATTCAAGTCAAATTGACTTGATGGACTTGCACCACCTTGTTGACTTGAATATCTAGGGTATGATGCAAGTCCTATCTGACTTGAGTATCTAGCTTGTTCTTCAAATGTAGACACTCCTGCGAGCCCTATACTTGAAATAGAAACTTATTGTAAAGATCACACGACAAAGAAAAATTACGTAAGAAGTAAAAAGAAATTGTTATGCTTACAAACCTGAAACACCAACTGGTTATTGTTCTATGTCAGGATGTATATGACAATTACTATAGGCTCAGAACATGTAATAAATTGGGTCCATCAATGAGAATATATTAATAGTGTATCTTCGATTTTTCCCTTAAATCTTTACAATTTTTATAGTGAGATCTCATTTTGACTCCTGTTGTTTCTTGTGTCATGATTGATGGTGATTTGGATGTCGTATCGTACCTTTATGATGTGTGTATTATATATACATTAATGCACACAATTTGCATTAGAGAAATAGACAGTGTGGGGTTGCATCAAAGAAAGGAAAAGAAACAAAAGCCTTTATGGAACAACACCGATGACAATAGGGAAAATGTCGAGAATTCGCTATGGTCATTGTACACTAATAACAAAAATAAGTTGTTATGTTGAATACAACTCATTGTATTACATGATTTATTGGATTAATCAAATTATTTATTTCAACACTTTATATTAATCAGGTAAGTGTAGCTTGGGTCGAATATAAAGAGGTAGCTCACTACCTAGGTCTGGGGACACACAAAATTAGAAGTCTACTTGCATATGCCTGACTATCTGTTTCTATATTCTTTGGGTCTTTTTAATTTTGCATTTTATTTTTGGACTTTTGATTTTAAATTATTTTCAAGTTATAAATCTTTAAATTTTAATTTTGATAATAAATAAAATAAAAAGCAAAAGAAAATGATTTAGATATATATATATATATAAGAAAGAAGAAGAATAATGGCTTTTAAAAATAAAACAAAGGTAATAAAAATATAAATAAAATAGTTTTATGATTTTTTATTTTACAGATATTTTGTATATTGTTCAAGCAAAATAAAATAAAAACTAAAATTAAAATCAAATAAAAGTTGGAAAAATGAAGGAAATATACTTAGTTGGGAAAACAATTTCTATCTCAAAAGATGACATAATTCAAAATCTATTTCCCCAAAATATCTAGATATAATAAGATACCTAAAACATCCCTTGTTTTTGCATTCTGATAGTGCATATTATTTTAGTGATTTTCCCTAAGTTTTTTTTATGTTTTTTAGATTTTAGGAAGTAAACACAATATTTCTAAAAGATTTTTTGATATGTCGAAGTCCTCACTGGAAGCAAACTATCCTATCTTTTAGGTAATTTTTGTGAGTACCTTTTTCCCTCAGATGCGGAGATGCAGAATGTAAGGTACTTTTTGAATCACTAAAAATAATGTTATGATTAATAAACAATTGTCTCAGGTAATAATCACCCATAAATACAAAAAGTAATCCATAGAATGAATGCAGCCACAAGAGACAAGTACTTTAGCATGAAAAACCCATTGGGTAAAAACCGCAACCTAAAGGCCCCTTTTGTTTGATTGGAAATGAATTACAATGGAATGGAATCAAGACAAGAATGAAATTAACAATGGAATGGAAAGGAATAATTTTTCCATTACATTGCTTGGTTCATATTAGGAATTGAAATATTTATTATGAGACACATTCCTTTCTTATGTTGTCAAGGGAAAAGAATAGAAAGAAAATAACATTCATTTGATATATTTTGTTAAATGGAAAAAAATAATCAGTAACCTCCAACTCATTTGTTCATATAACTGATATATTTCATATAAGGAATCAATAGTCAAATTTAAATGGAAACTACTTTGAATTTTTTCTCCCATATCTGTATCTTCTAGAATATTTTATTACCATGTCCATATTCTAAAAAAATAAAAATGTTATGTGTATTCCTATGCACAAAAAAACAAAATAAAAATGCATATCTATGTTCGTATACATATCCACTAAAAATGTAACTCTTATCCATATCCTAAAAAAACTAAAGATGGTATCCGTATCTATATCTGTAGCTGCAAAAAAATAAAAATCCATTTCCATGTCCATATTCATTTCCACAAGAAACCTCATCCAAGTCCTCTACAATTTTCGAGTAATGCGCTCGAGTCCTAGCACTTTTCTCTTTGACTTTTCCCTCTACCTCCTGCTTATTCTAAAACTTTCCAAGGTCCACCTCATGGAATTTGAAAGAGAGAAATTGAACAAATATTGGCATCCAGATGTACTAGTAAACACAAATTGGGATAAGATAATGGATTTTGACTTAACAGATAGCCCTCCGTCTGACTATGCTAGATCCAGGAGCAGCTAGACTGACCATCCTATTTCGAGATGTCCCTTTGTACGAGAGTTACGGGTCTTCTACGAATCTTGCCTTTTCTAGTGAGGGGCCAACCTATATATATATATGGATTTCTTTTGACTTTGACTTTCACTTTCTTTTTTATATTCAATTAGAACATAGATTAAATAGTCGTCAATCAATATCAAATGTCGTAATATATTCTATAGAATTCCGAATTATATATAGGGAGATAGAGCCCTTGTTCGAAACAAATAATCGAGCAAGAGCTTCCCCAAACCTTGTAACTCAAAGGTAGCATTGTACTTGTTGAAGTACTCGCTAATCATTTCTTTGATATCGCTCTATCATCCGAGAGGACGGGTAAATGCAATGTCGAAATATGTTTGATCACATGATGATTTGCCCTAATGAACCATTCTATGGACTTGGCCATAGACTTCTTCGACCTCAGTCACCATTCCGCTCCTACCTCTCTTTAAGAACAGAGCTTCAGACCTAATGTGCCATGCGTGCAAACCCTTCAGGTCAAGGTATGAGCCACGATATCTTTGTTGACGGTAGTGCAGGAGTAGTGTCAGGTAGTGCATACTTATAGGGGAAAATATATTTTCGCTACCTAGCTATATATATGGACAATATTCCCACTCTCAACAGATTCTCCACGGGTTGGGCTCTTCGCGGGAACAGATGTCAAGACCCTACCACTTTTCTCTGTTAAGCTCGAAGGCAAGCCATACGAGAGTGAGTCGAATTCAGTAATTATATAAATCGTCGGGGGGCTTTCGAGATAGGGGGAAGGAGTCTAAACAAGACACTCAAATTCAAAAAAGAAATCAAGAAAATAGTGAAGAGAAGATCAGATCTGGATCAGGTATTGCATTTCCCGGGAGGAGCTAAAACAGAGGTGAGCCGCTTCGTTAAAGCTAAGAAAAGGTCCGAGACTAAACTAAATAAAAAGGCGTCAACGCGGAAATAGCTCGGAAAAGCACTGAAGAAAGAAGAGCACAAAAGAAGGGACCTCAGAGACCATCCCCCCTCCTTCAGGGAGATCCTACCTCTAACCGCAATCTACTGAGAGAGTGTGTGTGGCAATCAATCAGTTGTGGAGCTTGCCCTCCCCATATCTGTATCCACAAAACAATTAAAACCCATATTCATGTCAGTATATGTATCCGCTAGAATATAATAAGTACCTACATCTTAGAAAAAAATAAAATTGCATCCATATCCATATCCATATTAGAAAAAAATCCATATCCATATCCGAAAAAAAAACACATATCCATGTTTGTATCTGTATCCACAAAAAGATCACATCTAATATATTTTATCCATATAATAGATATATTTAGTATATATGTATTCGTATCCACTGGAATATCTTGTAACCATATTTGTATCCGTATCCAAGTATCCGCAAAATATCCCATATCCATGTCAGTATCAATATATGCATATATTTGTAACTTATTCGATCTTTTACATCTATATATTTGTATCCATGTCAGTGTCCATATATCCATGTCTACAAAAATATCCATGTTGGTGTCCAAAAAAATATCCAAAAAAGAAAAACACATATCCATGTCGATAACCATATATTTGTAACAATGATATATTAATTAAAAAATATTGAAGAAGAATACATTCATTAGCACTTGTAAGGAATGGAGTCCAAATTCCTAGGGGGTACCTAGGAATGACAATTCTCATGTATGAGGGAATCTGGTTTCCTTTGTAATCGTTATTCCTTCCTTAATATGATCTAATAAACATAGGAATGGAATCGATAGAGGAATGGTGATTCCATTCTCCTCTCTATTCCTTCATAACAAACGGGGCCTAAGTCCCCTGATTTATATTTCCAATCGATCAAGTTAACAAACTATTACACTATCTTAAGTTATTTCATTACGGATAATTCAATTGCTTACAAGTGCTTTGGATCACATACACTAAAAACTTTTCCCACAACTTCGATCACACACTATAGTTTTTTGTACACATTGGATCAAACACTAAGTGTTATAGTACAATAGTAATGTAAAAGAAAAAGATACAACAATCTCTAAAATGTTGAATATAAATATATAATGAATAACAAGGTTAAAAAACACAGGCTATAATAAATAATTGAATTTCCAATGGAGCGCATAGAATGAATGGCTCTCAAGATGTAAGTTTGAAGTAGAGAGCGAGGGAGACTACCTCGAATGGAGCTTTAAGAGAGGGTAGATGACTTTTTCTCTTCTGTAAAGAATGCATTGGGTTGGGACGAGTGATTTCAACAATACAGTACGGTTCTATTAATAGTGTTAGGGGTCGTCCATTCTAAAATACACATGTTGGTCTAAGAGTAAAATTAATCAAGTTGATACCGCTAAGTTGATCAATTAGAAGAATCCAGTTGATCAGATCAGAATGGAAGTTGATTGATCACTTGATCTCATTTGATTGATCAAAAGTAGAAATTATACAATCATTGCTTGTAATTTAAAATTTGACTGATCAGATCCGAAAATTAATTGATCAGGAGTTGATCGATCAGAAGTGAACAATTGATCGATCATGGAGTGATCAATCGAGTCAAATATGGTGATTAATCAGAGATAGTTGATTGACCATTTTAAGAATTGTGTTATATGAAAGTGAATTAGACCTAATATGCCTACATGTTACGTATGCATATACATGCATACACACATACATATATGCATGTATGCATGCATGCATACATGCATCATAGATGCATACACATATGCACACATACAAACATGCATGTATGCACACATACACACATCCATCCATACATACATCAATGCATGTACACATACATGCATTCATGCGTGCATGCATGCATGACACACGCATACACACAAGCACACACAACTTTTTTGTTGTGTTCATTTAGGGAGATAGTGTGATATATAGCGCATTCGAAGCCGGTCTGATGGGAGATGGAGATTTTAGTCCAGTTTAGACAGAGGGGACGAGTCAAAAGAGCTGCAAGCGATAGATAATGCATATGCTTTTGAAGCGCTCTAGGGGCTCGTTTGGTTACTAGGTTATTCCAGGGTAACCTGGTTTATCCCATTACATTACTGGGTTGGAATTCCATCACAAACCAATGTGACATCACATTGCATTGTTCATTTTAACCCTCTCCAACCCTCCTAGCCATCCAAACAATACCTATTCACAGTAGGTTACTCCAACCAACTCAGTTATCAAACAGACCCTAGGAGCTCCTTTGCTTGTTTGGCATACACCTCTACAATCCAGGGTTGGAATTCCATCACATAACTAATGCGACATCACATGACATTTCTCATTCTAACCCTCTCCAACCCTTCTAACCATCCAAACAACTACTATTCACAAGAGGTTACTCCAACCCAACCCAACCTAGTAACCAAATGAGTGTGTCTAATTTAGTGGAGGACTGTAGGTTCTTCCTTTATCCATCGAGTTTTAGCATGTAATAATTATGGACTTTTTTTATTCTATCACAGTCTTTTGGTAGAAATAGAATAAAAGCAAAACTAATTTCAATATGATGGGAAAATTGATGGAGATGTTACAGATAGAATAAATGCAGGTTGGCTAAAGTGGAGAGGAGCATCTACTTTTCTTTGTGATAAGAAAATTCTTTTGAAAATCAGGGAAAGTTTTAAACCAGCCGTGAGACCTGCTATGCTCTACGGATCTGAATGTTGGCCTGTGAACCATAGACATGGGCAGAGAATGACAATAGTAGAAATGAAAATGCTAAGTTGGAGGTGTGGACACACACGTAAAGATCGAATTCGGAATGATGCCATCAGAAGGAAAGTTGATGTAGCTCCGATCGAGAATAAGATGCGGGAAAATAGCTTAAGGTGGTTTGACCATTTGCAAAGGAGGCCAGCTGATGAACCGATGAGGAGATACGAGTTTTAGGATGTTAAGCCAGCTAAGAGACGACGAGGAAGGCCTAAGAAGTGTTGGAATGAAACTATACAAAGGAATATTAGCTTTTTCGATCTAAGCTCGAGAATGACTCAAGATGGATCTGAATGAAGGCAAAGAATTCATGTAGCCGACCCTACTTAATGTCGGAAAAAGTTCTGTTGTTTTTGTTGTATAGTCTTTGGTACAAAACATACTTATCGTTGAGCTTTGTTTATTATAGGTTTTAACTTTCTCAGAATCTTTTTTATGGACTTATATTTGCAGTTTCTTTATCGACTTTCTTACTTTCTTTATTCCACATTCAGGCGACATAATTTCTATGCATTTGACAGATGTGCTCCTAAGGGGATGTTCGGATACCGGGTTAAACCACCCTCGGGGTGGTTTAACTCCCCAACCCCTTATTTTCTCCCTCCACGTGGGCCCCACTTTATTCCTTTTTTAAAAAATTAAATAAATAAATTTTACATCATCAATCCTATCAAAAAATAATATATTATACCATCATATCATATAAAAAATATAAACTACTCCACTTCTACTCACTTTTTCAAACTCCAATACAATCACATCACAATAACTACCCACTTTTTCAAACTCCAATACAATCACATCACCCCAAACCTACTTCTAACCCACCCCCAGTTTAACCATCTATCCAATTACCTGCAACCAGTTTAATCCACCTAAACCCACTATCCAAACACCCCCTAAAAGTTTTCTTCGAAAGAGAACACAATGCCTGCATACGACAGCCAATATCATGTCATTTCGACTAATCAAAACTTTTATTTATTTTTTCAGTATCGTTGTCGGCCTCTCTTCATTTGAACGTAATTTCCACGTCACTGATTTCAAATAAGTTCGGTTATCACAAGATGTCATCGGGGCTATTGATGGAACACACCAATTCATATCCTAAAATGTAATGGCATGCATCAGTTTCGATCGTAAATTCAATTATGAAGGTCATGTTGCTGACATGAAAGTTTGAATTGGGAACTTGAGAACTGGGATTTTGTGTACTACATGGAAAACAGTTTTTTTTTCAGATTGTGGCTATGCAAACACGGAGGAATATAGTGGATCATCTGCTGTATTACAGCAGGTGGTGTAATGCAGCGGGTCGTCGGACAATCCTCACAGGGAGCCGACCATCCCCGGCCCTCTATGAGGATCGCCCGATCCCCATCGAACGGCCCGCTGCATTACAACACCTGCTGTAATACTGGAGACGATCCAGTCTCGCATATCTTGTACTTTATCGCAGTGTAACCTACCATCTTCTGGAATTTTGTGCCTGTTATGGACGTCCTTAGGTATCACGCATGGAAATATGGAATCAGCGACATTCTTCGTTCAGGTTATACGTTGAGGGCACCTTCGTTTCGAGTCCATGTTCTGTCTGGAGCAAAGCCTTTTACTGCAACTACACTGTGCAAGTGTACTCATCGTTCTTACATAATGCATAATTCAGAACCTCATCTGATAACTCCAAGAGGATGATTTGGTTTTTAAAATATACCATTGTAAGCATGCCATGACTGTGGTGTCAGAGGGAGGACTGCATAACAATGATCTCGAGTTTGATCCTATGGACGACGAAGGCAGTAATTTATTGCGAAACAGACACTAAACGGGGCCAAGAACTATGAGATTGCATGATTCACATATGAGATGCAGATTGTTGGGTGATGAACCCAACGACAGTTTCCAGAAGAAAATTTATTCAGGGTAATATTTCATGTCATTGTCAATGTTCAAAAACATTGTTGTGTACAGATTGAGTGCATGCTGTGAATGTTGAAAAACTTTCGTTGTGTCAGTTAAACGGACCTTTGTGTCGGCTTCACGATGACGAAACCACAATACAAAAGTCCTTGAATGAGCGGTCGCTTCGTTTGTGGGCGAGAGGATCGTCTGCAGTAAAATCGTGGATCACCGAAGACGCTCGATCTTGATCGAGCAGTTCGTACAAATTCGCACTGTTTGTAGGCTTGTATCGTGGAAATTCGTGCGAACCGCTCGATCAAGATGGAGCGGCTCAATTGGTCCCCTGATTTTACTGCAGAGTCTGTAGTACTGCAGACGATCCGATCTCCATTTGTGGATTGGAATTTTTAGGATGACTGCAGGCTAATAAAAACTGTGTGTGACAATGGTGACAGCAAGCATCCACGTCGATGACGAGGTTTGTTCTCCACCACATGTAGTCACCACTTATGTTCACCTGCAAGTAAGCCACACATAGATAATTTTGAACTTTTTATTAGACGTGTTAATTAACTTCAAACTTGCACGAGATGCATTGCTTTCATTTGATTATGATCACTGTTTGGGAAAATTTCACCTTCAAGTGTTTGCATAATGTCGTTTCTTGCTGTGATAGCCATCTTGCGATGACAATGTTAAAGCCTCTTCCATGCCACCAACAATCAAATCCCTCTCAGTTGAGAAGTACTTTCTGGCGGATATCATAAACATTTAGAGAGTATAAAAGTGGAAGATATGCATGAAATGGAACATCACATTCGGGAGGAAGAATGAATAATCATTGTTCCGCTAGGTCGATCCAATTATGCAGATACATCGAATATCTAACATTGAATATTAACATGTATTTATCTCTTATTGTGTAAGAATTTTCTGTCGATTTAATGAAATATTTCCAGGCATGGCCTGCATTTACGATGTACCTTAAGATGTCTCTAAAAGAAAAGGAAGGAGGAGAGGAGAGGTGAGGACACTGGGATGAGGGCTATCGTCAACGCATTGTTTTCAATATATAAGCCCATGCGCACGCCCGTACACCCTAAACCCTAATCGCATGTCCCTGATTTTTCTCACTAATCGACTCCGGCTAGTATGTGATTGCCAAGTCAAGAATGACCACTAGACCATCCGTCTATAACCAACATCTCCCACTTGACCGATGTGGTCATAGTACACCTACTATTCGCATGATGTCTATATTCAAGAGATGTTAATTGTTAAGGCTTCAATGTACTTTAATGCATTCTTGTTGACTCATATATTCATGAGTCACATTAAATCAACACACTTAATGAATGTATTTGCTGCAATTATTATAAAGGAATCAGCTAACACTACAAGAAAATGCAATTTTTGAGTCCACACTATTGCTACTACGTGTGATGGCAATTTAGTCGCAAGGCCTATAGGTACTGTATTGCGACTACAGTACCACCACATTGTAGTCGCTATCTTCAGTACCTACTTTTACAACTAAATGTAGTCGTTAATTATGGTAGTAAAGATTTGCGACCACATTACAACCACAAATATAGTAGTATTGTGGTAGCAAATTTTGATGAAAATTTTCAACCCTCCAATCCAAGCCTAAATTTTTCCCAACCCCCCTTTGCGAAATATTTCGACCCGCGAATCCACCCTAATTTTTTTCCCAACCCTCCCTTCGCTGAACGCCTTCCTTTGTCCCCTCCCGACTTGCCTCCAACCTCTCTACCTCTCGGTCGTCGCCTCCCCTCTCCACCACCTCCTCCGCCTCTTGGCCGCCGCCTCCCTTCTCCACCACCTCCTCCGCCTCTTGGCCGTTGCCTCCCTTCTCCACCACCTCCTTTGCCTCTCAATCGCTGCCTCTCCCTCCCGGTCACCGCCTCCTCCTCTCGGTCGCTGCTTCCCCTCTATAAGGGGTTCTCCTCTCTTGATCTCGCCTCAAAATCAAGGTCTTCGCCTTGCCAGAACGTCGCTAACAATCTAAGGTCCTCTCTCTCTCTCTATATATATATATGTAGATGATGTTGGTAGATAGATGCATGTTGTTCATTGATGGGTTTAATTAGGGAGGTATGAGAAAAGAGACGTTGAACTATGGTTTTGGGTTTGGGTCACGAAGATAAAGGTGGTTTCAAGTATGGATCTATTGTAGGAGGTTGAAGGAGACAATGTTTGGTGTTTTGATATGCTAAAAAAGAGAAGGTCGTGATGGGAGATCAGCCATGGGGGTTAGAGGTGTAGGCTCTAATATATGAGTTGTAGCCATGGGGGTTAGAGGTATATATATTTTGTAATATTATACACCATGATTTTTATTTCTGATGGACTATTCAATGGTTAGCTCACGTGATTTGATGCTTTGTGTAGATGTGATCAGATCTCATTCAGAAGGTGAGGGACAGAGGCCTTGACGCCATCGAGATGTACATGTTCTGAAATGCACACGAACCGCGTAGATGAGAGGTAGTGTTTGTTCGTGTGTCTTAATATGAATGGGATTTGATATAGGAGATGTTTTGATTCAAATTTCTGTTATCTTCTTCTTCTTCCTTTTTGATAGTATAATTTAGAAGGGTATTTATACATATTGAAATTTCTCAAAGAAGTTAAGAGTGTAATGCTGTTATAACATCACTCGTGGGAATGTAAGTCATCTTGATTTCTTATTTTGTTGCCATATCTTGAATAAAATGATCATGGATTTCAATATGTTTTCCCTTGAAACTATTTTCCCCACTATTAATCAAGCTTATTGTGACTTGATTGTTGAAAAGTCGGGAATTCACGTCGGTCTTGTGCTCCACACAAGGTGGGAACACAGTAGTCGAAGCGATAGATGAAATCTTGGACTAATTCAACAATTAACCCATAAATAAATATAGCAATGCGAATAAATGTGTGGAGTTAAAATTTATTATAACTCTACAACAAAGATGTGTATAGGTGTAAGTACGTGTAAAGGTCGAACACAGGGAGCAAACAATAGATTGAGGAAATGAATCCAAAAATTTGTCTTTCTCTTCTTGTCGGAGTGTTTTTGTGTCAGTTTTTTAATATATATATATATATGGATTTTAATTTTTATATCTTTTAATTGTTTTTAGTTTGGTAATTTTTTTCTTTTTTATATTTTTTTGATTTTTAATTTCCTTTTCTTTTTAATATATTATATAAGAATTTATAAGGCCATATACAATATAGGATAAAGTAATTATAAATACACTTAAAAATGGAATAAAATGTTTTTGGGATTTTATATGATTTTTTACTATTTTGTGATTTTTTAGATAATTTTGCTAATTTTTACATAACTTTAAAATAAAGATATCACAAAACATGGATTATATAAGTAGGCTGGATTAATTTCAAGATTAAAAATAGCAAAAAGTATCAAAATTCCCTAAATCAATTTTAATAGATAAATAATAATATAAAAATTTTATAAATAAAAATAAATATTTTTGAGATTCTGGGAAATTTTTTAATCCTTTTTACTAGATTTTGAAGAATTTTAATTTTGTATCTTTTCTTTTTCTATTTTAAGGATATTTGGTCTATAGATACAATATATTAAAATAAATAAAATATATTTTTTCGAAAATTTTCAAAATGTTTTTATTTTTTGGTATTTTATAATTCAAACAGGGATAAAATATACTCTTTTTGATTTTTAACAAATATTTAAAGTGTAAAAAATGCAAATGCAAAAATATGGTGTGAAACTGCAAGCAGTCACTTAATCATATTTTTGTGTAATTTTTTGAGCACGAATGATATTTTTAATAAATGAAATACAAGCACAAAAATTAATGAACTGCCAAGGGTATTTGTGCAATTAAAATAAAGGTAGGGAATAAAATACAATTTACCAAAAAATATTCAATAAATATTTAAAATTCCATACTAAATACAAAATACAAACCTGCAAGAGGTTCTCTGCAAAATTGTCACTTTACGTGGGACTGCACGTGAGGTGACATGGACTGGACCCAATATGCAAATAGCAGAAATGACAGGGGTTCTAGTGTAAATTTACTAAAAGATTTGCAATAATTAAATAAATTATAAAACTAAAAATAAAAATACAAAAGTTAGGGGTATAGGATGCAAATTACCCCCTAAGGTGCCAAATCCAACGGTTGTGGGCACTTGACTTGTCCACGTGGCGCGCAGGTGGCATGATGATGCTTCGTGTCCGATTGTTGAGATTTGATCTCTAGAATCGACGGTGGAGGCGCGACAAAATTTGACGGGTACTGTGAAGTCTGTTACTCGGCCTTGATCCAATAATGGAGGAGGGTGTGGAAGAACAAGGAAGAAGCTCTGCCTGAGCGAGCTTCTTTCAACGAGATCTCCCTCCTATGATGTCCTATGCATTTGCAAAATGGCTCGAAGGCTTCCTGGAGGTGTCCTCTATCTTCTTGGTAGCTCAAAAATCTCCGAGGCTTGCCGGAGCAATCCACGAAGGTTGAGGAAGGTCATGTGACTTGGGAACCTTCCTCGACTTCAAAGTCGCTCCTCCACAGGAGTTCTGGGCTCTAAGAGAATTTGAAGTGTCGAGGAATGATACGGAGGTGGTTGCGAATTGGAAAACAAGGCGGTGACACAATGGAGAGCTCGTTGGAGCAGAACTCCAGTGAACTACGAAGGTGGTTTTCTACGCTAATACAAGCAAAGAAAGATTAATCTAAGGTCGAGAAATGAAACCTAAATCTAATTCTATCTAAAATGCAAAGAAAATGGACCTCAAATGGCTGGAGCCATGAGATGAACCTTGACGACGACGGAGTACCAGAGATGGTGGAATCGACCCCTACAACGCTCTCCAATCCAACCAAGAGCTGCGCGAGCTCCCTATCACAGAGCTCAAGCCACGAATTGCAAAAGGTGGAGAAAATCGGAACAAGAGGATTCAAAATTCAAAAATGGAAGAGCTCGGGTATATGTACAGGACTGGGAAGAGTGAGATGGAGCGGAATATTCAGATGCTCACGTATCGATGTAATGATCTTGCATGATAGAGCATCGATTGAGGGAGGAAAGTTAAAGAGGAATCTACCCGAGAAGATGAATACTTCAGGCATCAAAAATCGAGGAAGAATGGTTCCTAGGTTAGTCTGACAGAGTCTATGACTTGGGTCAGACAATCGACCCATGTCAACAAGTGACGTGACCTGATTGGTCCACATCACCCGTAAAAAGACAAAATTGAAATTAAAATCAAAATAAAATAGAAAATGATTTATTTTTTTTGTTAAAATATAAAAAAAATATTATTATATCTAGTATTTTAATATGATTTTTTTATTTTTATGGACTTATTTATTACAAGTTACTTTTAAGGGTATAAACATAGGTATATTCATCTATTTTTTGGGTATTTTATTTTTATTTTGTATTTTTGATTTGATTATTTTATAAACATAATTTATATATTTAAAAATTATTTTTATATATGTAAATATATTTTTATTATATTTTTATGATGTCTTTTGTACACTTAAATAAATATAGGTATATAATATATATGTATAAGTATAGGTATGTCATCTATGTAATTACATATACTATTTTATTTAAGTATTTTGTATACTTTTGTTCTATTCTAAATATATACATATACTATTAACAATATTTGTAAAATTATAAAAAATGGTAAAGAATAAATAAAATGAATATTTTATTTAGGTATTTTGCACAATAGGAGTCCAAAATCCAACTTTTGCATCTTAACTCTAAATTAAATGAAACTATCTTCATTAAATAGCTTATTAAAAGTTATATATAATTAAAGGTGATTTTAGTCCATTTTGAGTCATATGGAAAAGATATGGATCTGGGAAGTTTAGGCTTTGTCTTTTTATTCAGAGTAATAAATGTATACTATGTATTATTTTTATATGAAATCAGTTTTGTATTTTTCTATATATTATTATCTATAACTTTCATGTACAAAGTTTTTTTATTTGATGTATAAATGATAAAGAATAAAACGGGTCCCAAAAATGCAATATTGGAGAAAATAAATTAGGGTTTTATTATTGTTTTTATCCTTATCTCCCCCTACTTTATTCCTTGACGACCCAGCCATCACGATACCTAGGTCTCGGGGTTCAAGGTCATAAAATACCTTTGACATTTTATTCTTTTTCTTTTATTTTCTTTATTCTATAATTTTGGCATTAAAAACTATATTTTATATACAATAAAAAAATGAATGCTAATGTGTACAAACTAATGCTATTTACATGCATTTAACTAGAGTTTTTAAGACCAAAATGATAGAATAAACGTGATGAAATAGAGATTCAGCAATTGTCATAATATATTTCAAGTGATTCGTTAACCAAGTAAAGGCCTAATTTCTCAAGAAAACATCTAATCCAAATAGCATGGGTGGTAGCCATGATGCATGCAATATATTCAACTTCTTGTGTATGTCTTGATATACAACTTTGTTTCTTTCTTCCTCAAGAAACAACCCCACCATCAAACACGAGAGGATAACCTGATGTGGATTTCCTAAAATCAATGTCACATTCAAAATCTGCATCGGAGTATCCCACTATATCAAGTGCTTTAGCTTAATAAACTAACTTCGGTTGTACAGTATTCGGCAGATATCGAAGAATCCTCTTGATGGCTTCCCAATGTGCATGTCTGTGTTAATTTAATATCTACTTACTAGGCTTACATGGTAGGCCAAATCAGGCCGAGTACATAACATTGCATACATTAAGATACCCATTACTTGTGCATATGAATATCAACTGATTTTCATCCCATTCCTGGGCATTGACTTTTACTTAATCTTTTCCCCATCGCAAGCAGTGTAGGGACTGGAGTACTATTCTGCATTCCAAACCACTTTAATATCATATGCAAATATTTTTCTTGATCTAAACTCAATGTTCTTGAGCTTCCGTCTATAGTAATTTGGATTCCAAGAACATATGATGCCTCTCCCATGTCCTGCCATCCACTTATAATGACAAAATCATGAACTTTCTCCCATTATGCTTGGCATATACATAATTACCCAATTTATTAGCCACAACACTCAATTGAATAATTGTATCATGACATTTTAGATATCACTGTCATGAGGATTGTTTTAATCCATTAAAGGACTTTTTCAATTTGTAAACCATACTCTCCTTTTTATCTATTGAAAACCTCAGGTTGTCATATATATATATATATATATATATATATATATCCTCAGTTCTCCATTGGAAAATGCTAAACATCCATTTGGAATAATTTCAAATCCATGCATATGACCAAGGTCAAAATCATCCTTATTGATGCAAATTTGGCTACATGAGAATATGTTTCCTGGAAATCAATTCAATCCTTTTGTGTATAATCCTTGGTAACTAATCTTGCTTTGTATTTATCAATCGTACCATTTACCCGATACTTTTTCTTGAAGACCTATTTATATCCTATGGACTTCCTGGATACTGATAAGTCACACAGTTCTCAAACGTCATTTTTCTCTATAGAGTCAAATTCATCCTTCACGATGGTCGTCTATGATTCTGACTCTGAGGAAGCCATCACTTAATCAAAAGACATTGTATTTTTACAATCCATAATGTCTTCATATACATCAAAACACGAAACATTGCATGAGTACAAATGATAAGCACTCATCCAAGCAGGTTGTGTTCTGGGCCTCTTGTTGCCAGTTATACCAGTGGGTTGTCTGGATTCACCCACAACCTCTAAAGAGATATCATCATTCACAGGTTCATCTTCCAAATCCGAAAGAAATTCCTTTTGATTTGGTCTACTTCTGAGTCGATATCATTATCAAATAAATCAATTAGAACGTATGGATCCTCTGATTCTAGTTGCTTTTCTTCTTTATTATCAAGAAAAGTAGCATCACGAATCTCAATTAGATACCTTTCTTTGTACATAAACCTATATCCTTTGGACTTATCTCAATAGCCAATAAATATGAACTTCATTGTCTTAAAATCAAGCTTGTCTCTAAGCTAATATGGAATAAAGACATGTGGTTCGCATCCCCATCTACGGAGATGATCTAATTGAGGCTTTCTTTCATTCCATATTTCATAAGGTGTAGACTCTACGAACTTTGTGGGAATTCTATTTGTATATAATTTGCAATCAATACCGCTTCACCCTGTAAGTTCTTTGGATGTCCAGAATGCGAGAGCATACATCTCACTGCATTCATCAATGTTTGCTTTTTATTTTCTGCCACTTCATTCTGTTGTGGCACATATGGCATCGTTGTATATCTAACAATGCCTACTTGAATGTTGAAATCATTGAACTCTATCGAGTTAAATTCGCCACCTCTATATGTCTTTAACACCTCAATCGATCTACCCAATTTGATTTCTACTTCAGATTTATATCTCTTAGAACATTCAAAAGCTTAGGCTCTTCTTTCCAAGAGATATACAACTGAGAACCTCGAATAATCATCGATAAAGGATATGAAATGTTCCTTATTTCTATATATTTTGGCACTTAAAGGACCACATATATCGGAATGAATCAATTCTAACAGTCCTCTTGACCTTTAACTTGTGGAAAAAGATTTCCGAGTCATCTTTCCTGTCAAATAATGTTCACAGGGCAATGTTCTGGCTCCTATTATGTTATGCACTAAATCCATATTTATTATTTGATTCATCTTATTATTTCTTGGATGTCCTAATCTCATGTGATATAAATCAAAATAAGTCAACAAACACAAGGAATAATTCAAATAACTCTTTAATGAATCACTAAAACATTAATGCCATATTTATGCACAAATTTGCCAACTACGAAAACCTTTATATCTCTACATATAAAGACACGATTATTGTAAAATTTAACTTCCTGATTTTTCTTCAGAAGAGATACCACTAAAATCAGATTCCTTCGGATCCCTGGAGTATAGAATGCAACTTAGAGGGTCATCTCGCTATCCCCAAGATCTAGCCTATAGGTTCCAATACCTTCAACAACCAGTTAAGTGTTGATACCAATGTAGATACTTGATCACCCTTTTTCAATTCTTTGAATTCAACTAGTCCCCATTTGGTTTTTGTGAAGGATATGGGAAGTTCCTTAAGCGCATCACAGAAGCGTGGTGATCGCATCATATGCGATCAGGAGCGACTAGTCGTACTAGTAGCTCGAGGTAGCGGAATTTAAAAAAATTAAATAATGAAATCACATGATCCAAGAACACTTCTTGGATTGTTTCATCTAAACCACAAACAATTATTAGGTTTACCTCTTGAAGTGTGGTTGCGATCGAGTCTCTAAATGAAGTGACCTCCTGTCTCAAGTCCGATCTAACGGAGGAGACACTTGTGAGTGCGTTGATGAAACACATGCACCTCGCAATCCATGTTGATGATCCAAGCGACGAATCTCCTAATCTTATCTTATGAGATCCGATGTCACTTCACGAGTGCACCGAAGAAGATGGAGATCCACGAGTAATCAATCCAGCAGCACAACGGCATCGCGATGACTACGAACCTCTCTAGGATTTAGGGCGGATGACCACTCTAAGGAGGGAGAGGGGGGTGTAGAGAGAGATGGAGAGAGCTTAATTCCTCTTGGAATGATATGTATCCTTGAAGAGCTAGGGTTTCCTCTTCTTTTATTGTACTTTGGGAGCCCATCGATTCTAATCCATGTGGAACACAAAATCAATTGTTGAGATTGATTTGTGTTGTTGTTCAATGGTCATGATTTTGTTGTAAAAATACAGTAAAAATTAAATTAATTTAAATTAAATATATTGAATAATCAACATAATTTAATTTGAACTAAATTAGTTAGCATAGAAGGATTAGGATGGAGATGTCACCTACACTCGTAAAAAGGGAGAACGACCATCCTTGAGACCGAGTCAAGGGGTGGTCGTTTACCATCCATTGAATGGATAGTGTTGGCTCCTCTAATCATTCATATATATTTACAACAACTTTTATTGTAAATTAGTTCACAAAAATAATTCCAAATATTGCAATCATAACATTGAATAATTGTGAATCATATTCGCAACCTAGAATAAAACGTAAGTTGTATTTCCAATTAGTTTCAAATGTGAATCTAATTCACATCAACAATTAATTTGAAGATACTATTTACAATATGCTCTCTAATGTATTATAAATCACATTTATAATATATACAAATAATATGGATAGTGCTATCCACATTATTCATATCCTTGATAACTAAATCATATTTAATTATCTTGGATCTCTATTCTCGTATGCCCAAATAACATGAATCACATTCACATTATTCACATCTTTGATAATTAAATCATATTAATTATCTTAGACAACACTCCTTATATGGTAAAATAATATGAATCAAATATTATTCATGATAATTAAATAGCATTTAACTATCAATTTTCCTCAGTGCTCAGGCACATTATTCAACAATGGATTTATTCTTGAAATCTTTCAAGAATAATGTGCTTTCTCCGTGAAACATGGAAATAAGGACATGAAGATTCTACGTTCAATGTATAGTGACTTGGATGTTGATATCAAATCTCAAATCCAGATCTTGGGACATAGATGTTTGTCTAAATCAAAATCGTAAATCTAATTTTCTCATTGCATCTGAATCACATTCAGATTATTGTCCAACATTTGGACCAAGATTAGATTACTTCTCTAGTGAGAGGGGTCACTAAAATCCAGACTTGCTACATCACTCCCTCTGAATGGAAGCGTCATGGTTATACAATCGTTTATGATCACATCATCCTCATGTATTCCTAATACATGTACATCATGCATACTGGAAGACCTAGAATCAACTCAAAGTATTTTGATCTTATTTAGACTATCTCCTTTAGGGTTTTATCATTAAGTTTCTCATTTGATCATCGGAAGTTGGTATCGATCATATACCAACTATCCAAAAGGATATATCTTACCAAGTATTGATCGTATACTTTCCAGAAGCATATATCAAACCTACAAATTCAGTCAAGCTTCCAAAGCGAGACGACCATGCACGGAATTTGATTCCCTAGATCTCATGAGTGAGCTCATGTCTTTCGGTTCAGTAATGGATCTATATGATCCCTTTGAGAGATTGTATTACTTATATGACCTTGTATGCACACTAGCTCGCCGGTGTATAGACCTTGATTAGATCATCAGCCTATAGGTATGCCAAATATGCATACTCAAACATATAGTAACACATCTATCTCCGATCAGAGGATGTGTGCCTATATCATGATAACATACGACATAGGTCTTCAGTTATCTCGATTTCGTTAAGTCAACTCTTCGACCTAACTTATCTAACACCTCTGAATCTCTATTCCTATGCAGAGGACCTGCATTAAGAGGTCAGTTAGATATCAACCCATTAGAGAAAGAATTGCCATCTCCAACTTAGGCTGGAGATCCTCTCTTTACAATCATTTGACAGTGCTTGATGAGTCCTCAATCCAATCTTAAGATATTCATCCAAGCACCAGCCTCTATGGTTCAACAATTGAATCAACAGTTATATGATCATCAAGATGACCATGGTACGTAACTCTAATTTTACTAAGAGACCTATTACGTAAATTAATTATTCTTCATTTCAGACCAGAGAGTGATATTTGCAATAATATTTATTGCATAATGGCTCGTTGTGGGCTCGGATGTCCAACATTTTCCAATGTGTCAGGTGGCACCACAGTCCACCCACCAATCTTCGCAGTCAGTCATAGCAGTGTTATTCTCAATCACACAAACAAATTCATTCTTCGTGCCCTTATTTTCTAGGACCTTAACTTGGCATGAGGTTTTACCTTTATTTTGGGCAATTTAGCTTGAAGTGGTCAAAATATCCACAATTTTAGCATGATCAACGTGGTTCTTTTACACATTGTTGCTGGTTGATCTTAAATTTCATCTTTGTGGGATCCATGTATTTCTTAGGGTGAACAACAAATGCTTCTTCCTCTTCAACCTTGAAAATATAAGTCTAGCAGCCCAGTCTTGTTCAATTGCTAGTTGAGCGGGTAAATCAGTCATGTTTTTTATCGCTCCATTAAACCTCAATTTAGTGACAGTCATATCAAAAGATGATGATAAACTATTCAATATAGTTGTCACTTGTAAATTCTCAGGAATGCTAGTTTATGTTGTCTTCAAGTCTTTATCCATGACATCCATTCGATTTACGTGCTATATGACACTATTAGATTCCTTCATTTTGCATGCATTATATTTTTGTAGGAAAAACTGCACATTCACCTTCGTTTTGGAGTCATATTTTCCCTTTATTGCTCTTCACAATTTATATATTGAATTGTGAGACTCAAAACATTTATAAAATCGCCCTCTATATGTATGACTCAAAAACTTTTATTAAATCATTTTGGATGCTTCAGGGTATGCTAGTGTTCATGGAGGTCATGGTTTCCGGGATAGAAATGAAGAGGGAAAAGTCATTTTGGATTTTGTAACGACATATTATATATTCATCGCAAACACTCTCTTCAAGAAGCGGGAGGAGCATTTAATTACTTATAAGAGTGGTCCAACTAGAACATATATAGATTATTTTGCATTGAGGAGAAGAGATCGGTTGTGTTGTAAAGACTGCAAAGTAATCCCAGGAGAGAGTTTGACAATCCAACATCGCTTGTTAGTCATGGATGTGCAAATAAAAGGGCTCGTAAAGAAAAGGAGGGTTTCCAAGATCATTAGAACTACATGGTGGAATATTCAACTAAAGCAATCGAGCTTCAGGGAGAAGGTTTTAGAATACTTATCTTGGTATTGTAGCGGAAGTGCAAATGAGATGTGGGAGGCGGTAGCATCTTACATCCGAAAGGTAGCCAAAGAGATGCTAGACGAGTCAAAGGAAGGAGCTCCAGGTCAAAAGTAGGCCTGGTCATGAAGTGAAGGGGTAAAAGAGAAGCTAAAAAATTAAAAGAGCATGCTTTAAAGCTATGTCTAAGGATAGAATAGAGGAAACTGTCACAATTTACAAAATAGCGAAGAAGGAAGCAAAGAAGGCTGTAAGCAAATCAAAGTCAAAAGCTTATGAAGTTTTGTACAAAAATCTCGACTCAAAAGAGGGCCATAAGGATATATTTAGGTTGTCTAAAGAAAGAGAAAGAAAGATCAAAGACCTCTCTCAAGTGAGACGCATTAAGGATGAGGAAGGTCACATGCTTGTTACTCAGAAGGATATATAGACCATGGAAGGTCGTATCGATATCTATATCGTTTCGATATCGTATCGATACGATATTTCAGCGATATATCGACGATATATCGTTGAAATATCACACATATCGATGATCCTTTGTGAAGAAAATGCCTGAAAATCGGGATATATCGCCATATCGGTGCCCATATCGGTCCCATGTTGATATCGATATATCGGCGATATATCGCTGATATATCGCGATATCTCCTTCCATGATAGAGACTAGATGGGAACAATATTTTCATGAACTTTTCATTGGGATGGAAATAGAGAGATCGCTTTGGGTGATCTAGCTAGTAGTGAAAGTTACTTGAACCGTGCAAACTATAGATGAATACAAAGAAAGGAAGTAGAGGAGGCTTTGAAGGTTATGAGAACTCGAAAAGGTATAGGACCGAATGACATCCCTGTAGAAGTATGGAGAGTTTTAGACGAGCGTGGTTTGACTTAGCTTACAAAGCTATTCAATGTTATTTGGCTAAGCAAGAAAATGCTTGTATCATAGTGCTTCTTTATAAGAACAAATGAGCCATTCAAAATCGTTCAAATTACAGAGGTACCAAGCTGATGAGTCACACTATGAAAATTTGGGAACGCGTGATTGAAAGAGGGTTGAGTCAAGTTTTCAAAGTAAAAGAAAACCAATTCAGATTCATGCAAGGTCGCTCAACTATTGAAGCCATCCATTTGCTGAGGAGAACAATGGAGATTTATAGAGCTAAAAGGAAGAACCTCCATATGATTTTTATTGATTTGGAGAAGGCTTATAATTCTGTCCTACGAGAGATATTGTGGAAAGTTTTGGAGAAGAGACAAGTATATGTCCTATATATTAACCTCATAAAGGATATGTATTATAGGACTTTATCTTGTGTAAGGATACAATATGGGAAGACTGACTATTTTGACATCAACATTGGTTTACATCAAGCTTTAGCTTTGAGTCTATTTCTTTTTACTTTGATTATGGACGAGTTGACAAGTCACATCCAGAATGAAGTACCTTGGTGTTTGTTATTTGCCGATGATATTGTGTTGATTGATGAGACTATAGATGGAGTAAATGAGAAGCTTGAGGGCATGGAGATATGCATTGGAGACTAAAGGATTTCGTATAAGTAAGGCTAAGACTGAATATATGGAGTGCACATTTGATTGAAGCAATAGTGAAGGAATAGAGGTGAAGATTGGTGACGATAACATTCGGAAGAGAGTTTCTTTTAGATACATGAGATCTATTTTATAACATGATGGGGAAATTGATGGAGATGTTACTAAAAGAATAGGTGCATGCTGGCTAAAGTGGAGAGGATCCTCTGTTGTTCTCTGTGATAAGAAAAATCCTTTAAAAATCAAAGGAAAGTTTTACAAAGCAGCCGTAAGACCTATTATACTCTATGAATCTGAATGTTGGCTTGTGAACCATAGATATGTGAAAAGAATGGATGTAGCAGAAATGAAAATGCTAATGTAGATGTGTGGATACACACATAAAGATTGTATTTGGAATGATGCAACCAAAAATAAAGTTGGTATAGCTCGGATAGAGGATAAGATGTGAGAAAACCACTAAAGATGGTTTGGTCATTTACAAAAAAGGTCAGTTGATGCACCAGTTAGGAGATGCAAGTCTTGGGATGTTGAACCGACTAAGAGAGGGCAAGGACGGACCAAGAAGTGTTGGAATAAGACTATACTAAGGGATCTCAGTTTTTTGGATTTAAGCCCGAGATTGACCCAATATAGATCTGAATGGAGGCAAATAATCCATATAGTCGACCCTACTTAATTATGGGAAAAGGCTTTGTTCTTGTTGGACTCCATATGTATGATGATAAAATTATAGGCCTTTTTATCAGTTTTCTCCCACTGTTCAAATATTTTCTTGTGGGCAATTTTCTCAGGTTCAGTTGCTTCTGCGGAGAGTTCAGGAGCATGGGAGTTTATAATACTATCTAGATAGTCATGCATTAGACCATATAAAATTTTTCGGCTCCACATTTCATACTTGACATCATTCAACTTTTTCATCTTAGCCAATTCAGAAGCGATCAGTTTTGGTTGCCATCGGTATTTCTATTCACTTTCTCAATCAATGATTGCGAGGGACGTTTTCTCTCGAGGTTGAGAGATAAAAACGTGATGAAGGAGTTGATCACAGGTTTGTTCGTCACTAGATCAGAGAACTCGCGGTGGCGAAGTCGGACACGGAGGCTGCAAGGACTTGTGGTGGCTTTGATACCAGTGAAGAAAAGGAAGGAGGAGAGGAGAGGTGAGTATGCTGGGATGAGGCTATCATCAGCGTATCGTTCTCAATGTATAGGCTCATGCGCACATCCGTATGCCATAAACCTTAACCGCTTATCCCTGATTTTTCTCACTAACTGTCTCCAACTAGTGCGGGATTGCCATGTCAACGATGACCACTCCCATCTATAACCAACAATCCCGGTGATTGCTCGTCTTTTTTGAATACAACATAAATCCTTGACATTATACGTGTATTGGTTTACGTTTCGGCATGTCCCTTGAAATGGTACTATGACATATATGCTGCCCTTCAGTTGCTCCATTCCATCGGATATGTTCTCCATGGCTTGACACAAACACGAACAAGATCATGGATGGACAATCTCTTTTCTAGCATCCACAAGTGCTTGGGTGTGGAATGATGATAATGGATTTGTACAGCTTCATGATCCAGATTTATACGATATGGCATAGTTTGACATTGATTAACCAATTGTTTGAGATAATATTTGACATTCATTATTTTCTCAAATATATAATGATATTTATTATGATAAAATGGGGTTGTCTCCTAACGGGAGCTAACTTAGTTCTTCCGTCTTATTTTTCTATTTTCTATTTTTTAAAAATAAAATCGTGAAATTTCATCACTATATACCTATACTATGATATTCAAGTTTCAAGCAAAACAGAAAATGAAGAGCATATAAGTTTCTGTTTCCGACGAAATTGGAAGGACATATTAGGGGGATATGGTGATGGAAATCATGGTGTTATTTTTCAAAAAAATAAAAAAATGATCAAAATAAGCATGAAGTAGGTAAGGTTACCTACTTGAAGTAGGCTCCCTTTCCCCTCTTCTTTGTCTCTCCTCCATAAGTAGAAAACTGACATGGTTCCCTTTCTTGAAAGTGAAGGATCAAATACATATCAGTTCACTGATAACATTTGAACTCATTGTAATCGGGTTAAATTTTAGATTTTTTTAATATAAATCAAATAAACATCTATAGCTTGTTCTCTGTCTACATTTTGATGGTAATGAAGAAAATGTGATTGCTCTCAACTTTTTTGCACTTGAACTTGTGCCCTTATATATTCTCACAAAATTCAAATTATTGCCCCTCAGTTAGTTTAATACAAAGGTACAAGTGTAGTAACAAAAGTGTATTACCGTGTACTCAAGAATATTGAGGCACAAGTATAATTCCAAAAAAAAAGGTGTTATTGAAAAACTTGAAAGGAAACAAGTGTAAGGGATGCAAACGGAAAATGATACATCCATCGAATTGCCGTATCCGTTTTACAGAGATTTTGACTTATGTGTCATTTTGATATCTGTATTAGAATATATATATATATTTCATATATAAATATTGGCATAGTATATATAACATAATTTTATACATTTCACCGACACATCTAGTATTTTATATCATGTACGTGTATGTTTAAGCTTATACTCAGAGTACTTCTAAAATTATTCACATGTATAACATATATGTTTTTGAATAAATAACCCTTATTCGAGGATATGGTAACGTAATTTTAATATCTGTCAACATATATATCCACAATTGTGTTAAAAAACAACATCCCCAACAATCTCAACATCTTCTATTCATGTTTGAGTTGATGGAACCAAACCGTATTAGACGAACAATTTTTAACCATGCATAAAAACTTCACAACAATCTCATCACTATTCGACTTCTAAGGATGTTCGATCTTCACCATGATTTTTTCTTTTAAGGATGTTCGATCTTCACCATGATTTTTCTCTTTTAAGGATGTTCGGTCTTTACCATTGTTGGAGTATGTAATATAGGGAAAATTGAATATGTTCAAGATTCACTCATATTTAGTCCCACATCTACTATTTGTAGGATTCGATCTGTCTGTGAGGCTACTTATATATATATATATATATATATATATATATATATATATATATATATATATATATATATATATGGGATTGGGGAGCCTACACCCATGTGTAGGTAACTTACCTACACCCACCTCTTGTTTCTTAATTTTTTTGATTTTTTTTGAAATGGATCTTTAGGGGATTTACTTAGAATATTAAATGGAATATGTGTTTCAAATTTCATGTAAAACATACATTCCTAACAGCTCCATCGGAAGGGGCCGATTTCAGCAAATCTCAGACCGTTAAAATTTGACTGTCATGATGGATAAGTTAGAAGTCTCAAAATAAGTTGAAATTTGAATGACGATATGGTGATATATTGTGATCTAAATTCCCCAAGGAATTAATTCAAAAAAATAAAAAAATTTGAGGGAAAAAGAGTTGGGTGTAGGTAAATTACCTACACATGGGTGTAGGCTCCCTTTTCCCTATATATATATATGTATGTATATGGTTGATCATGTGAGAGCCAAAATCTGTAAGAGCATGAAAGTAGTGAATCTGAACCACTAAAGTCTACTCTTCTCTTACATATATCTGTGTGTGTGGATACACACACGCACGCAGGTAAAAATGGGGCTGCCCTTAAGGGGAGTTAACTTAGCACCCCTCGTCTCATTTTTGTCATTTTTTTAAATTTCTTCCATGAATATTCATCACTATATCCCTATATTATGCCATTCAAATTTCGTGGAAAACAAAAACTCCTATGACTTCCATCTAGACAATCATTTTTTAAGCGATTGTAGAATTCTTGAAATCTACCCTGTCTGGATGGAAGTTGTAGAAGTATTTGTTTCACACGAAATTTGAATAGCACAATATATGTATATAGCGATGAATATTCACGAAAGAAATTTTCAAAAAAATTTAAAAAAATAAGACGGGGAGAGCTAATAGGAGGCATCCCCATTTAACCCCCCCCCCCTCCACACACACACAAATATATATATATATATATATATATATATATATATATATATATAGAGAGAGAGAGAGAGAGAGAGAGAGGGGGGGAGTGATCCAGTGAGAGAAAAAAACTGTGAGAGCATGAGAGCAGTCATTCTAGACCACTAGATTCAAGTAGGAGAGAGAAGACCAGAAGAGAGAAGACATAATCTAGTGGTCCAGAATAATTGCTCTCATGCTCTCACAATTTTTTGCTCCCATTAGATCACCCCCCCTATATATATAGAGAGAGAGAGAGTAATTCTATGAGAGCTAAAAATTGTGAGAGCATGAGAGCATGCATTCTGGACCACATGATTCTATTTTCTCCCTCTTGATCTTCTCTCTCCTGGTTGAATCATGTGGTCCAAAATGAATGCTCTCGTGCTCTCACAGGTTTTGGCTCTCATAGAATCACTCCTCTCTCTCTTTATATAGGTAACTTACCTACTCCACTTTCTTTTTTTTCAAAATTTTTTAATTTTTTTTTAAAATACTTCCATGGATTTGCATAATTATATCCCTCTAATATGTCATTCAAATTTCGTCAGAAACAGAGACTCCTACAGTCTCCATCCAGAATATGAAAAATACAGTAAATCTGTGACCGTTAAAAAACGACTGTCTAGATGGAGGTCGTAGGAGTCTCTCTTTCTGTCGAAATTTGAATGACATATTAGAGGGATATAATTATGAAAATCCATGGAAGCTTTTTTCAAAAAAAATAAAAAAAAATGAAAAAGAAGAAAATGGAGTAGGTAAGTTATATACTCCATAGAGTAGGATCCATTCTCTCTCTCTCTCTCTCTCTCTCTCTCTTTATATATATAACCCTATATATATATATTAATCAGACGGTTGTTATTAAAGGCATGTTAGTATCATTATTTAATTAATCAAAAATCTATTTTGGTCATTATCAATTATCTAAATACAGTATGTAACTACCTAAATTATCTCCTCATTAATTCATCTCTCCTAATTTGTCATTCACGCTGCAATTCTCCCTCTCCTAATTTGCCATTCACGTTGCTTCATCCACGTCTCCTCCAGCAACGATGGGCGACCGGGATGCGAGGCGATGCTCGATCTGGGGCGATGGTTCCTCCTCCGGGTGGTCAGGTGGACCGGATTTGATGTCAGGTGCAGGAGGCGAGCAACAAGCGGGAGAAAAAGGAGGACGAGTTCCTTCCGGGCATTGTCGACGATGACACAACCGGTTGCAACGAGGAGGACGTCGTCAACGATGACACAGACGATGACACATAGCAGAGACGAGGACGGGTATTGCGTTGGATCATGCGATGGACGTCTTATTGGTGGGATCGAGCAAGATCGCACGCCGGATCGTACGATGCACACGGCGACGTTGGATAGGAACACGGGGGAACGCGAGAGGATGAATGGACGCAGCGTGGTGAGGTCCCGTCGACACGGAGATACAATATTAATGTGTATTATACACTTTTTTATGTGTATTATACAATTTTGATGTGTATTATAGATATTTGATATGTATTTTTACGTACAATTGAGTGCAAATGACAGTTGTAGTTTTTTATGCATATTGTATATTTGATGTGTATTACACATTTTGGATGTGCATTATACATTTTGAATGTGTATTATACATAGTTCGATGATATTTTACTCATCGATTGAGCGTGAATAACTACTGCATTTTTACAAATAACTATAAAAATTCTATTCTACAAAGAACCATACAATCATTACAAATAACCATGCATCAATTGCTAATATGAATTGTATTCTACAAAGAACGATACAGAATTTAGAAATGGCTGATTAATTTTGAAAGAAACAGAGTAAATACAAAAACATACACTCGTTACAAAAGGAACAACATATTCTACAAAAAAAACACATTAAGATACAGGCATTGCCCTACGTAATGTCGTCCAGAATAAAATTGAATATTTTTAAATATGGTATTGCAAAAAATACCAAAACTAAAAATAGCTAAGTTTAGAATTTCAGAATATTTATTGGCTTGCATAATTAATGCAACAGTTGATGACGAAAATGCCCTTTTGGGCAAATAAATTGATGATGCCGTTAGATTTGAATCTAACGGCCAGGATCGTTGGCCTTCCTTAAGGATGAAAGGACCAAGTCCTATTTGAAAGGCCCCGGATATATATATATATATACACACACACACACACACAAACAAACCGATCCCACAAATAATATATGAGATTAAACAGGAGTGAATGATAATTAGATATTGGAGATATCCAATTATCACTTTATTACGACAACCATTATCTTCAAAATTTCAAACATTTTTAAATAATACAACAAATGTTCTAAACATTATAAAGGGAGTGCAAATTGGGGTCAAATTTTTTTGCCTTTTAAGGGGAATCATACAATGTATGATCAAATCCGGCATTACTCAAAGGGAGTCTAATCTGTAATACAAAGTATGAGACTAAACCTTAGATGTTTCCTACCGAAATCAGGTGCTAAGACCAGCTGAGCTACATTATCCACAAGTATGCATTGTCATTCTACAAATTCAACAACATAGGCTAGTATAGATAGGCAGCACCCATGAGACGAAACATAAGTTGGCAGGAGGAATTATGAAGATATATTCACATGCACTTCGATCGACACTGTGAAACCAGTGCCAAGCTTGGGAGTTGCCACAGCAACTATGTTGGATCAGGGTCAAGAACAAAGCTTCGAAAGTCGACCGTGTTCTAAAAGGGTTAAACATTCGGAGTCGATATAAATGTTCAGGAGGAAAGCGACAGTTGAATCTTTCAGGGAGGCATGCAAGGATTGATAATGGAGGTCTATATGATGATTAGGAGGTGGATAGTAAGGTGGAAGCATATGGAAATATCATTTTGCGTCTATATCAGTTAGGATACAAGTCAAGATGCAGAAACTGCAAAAGTTGGCAGGCATACATGTCCACTGTACCCAAAAAACAAAACAAATCTATTCGTACAAGAAATAACCTTGATAATCTCGACGGTAAATCGGGTGGTCAGGAAATACGAATTTTACACTGAATAATACTCCGAGTGGCATTTGAGCATGCTCCCTCTGAATGCCTCACAGATCTGCGGCAAACGTTCAACCTGCAAAACTATAGAAAGAACCACAGCAAGATAATCCGCGCTCCCTGTGGCAATAGATTTCCCATTTCCACGGTCATAATATATAGACCTGGAAATTATACCTGCATGACAAGCTAGGCCAAAGGCAATTATACCTCCTGGCCACCTAAATCAGGACATTGACCAGGCGATGGTTCCACAATGGCAGCAGGGAGATTAGATGCCCCTGGATCTGCAACTGAAACCTGCTCAATGAGTTCACTCTTCAAATAGCCACCGGTATCCGTTACCCATGGCAACATGGGCGGCATTTCCCTTGTCACAGGGGGTACAGGGCCTGGCAGCTGAGAAACAGCTGGTCCAGAAGGTTGTTGAGGAATACCCATAACAGAAGGTGAAGGATTATTTGAAACAGAAGGCAGTGGATTATCGGCTACAGTAGACGGAGGGTTTGGGTTCTCCGCAACAGCGGGTGGAAGAATATCAAAACCAGAAACACGTGGAGGGCGACTATAGTTCTGACCCTGTGGCCTGTCAACCCTGTCGTAACTGCTGCTCCTACTCCGGCTTCTGCTTCTGCTCCAGCTTCGACTCCTGGTCCAGCTTCTGCTCCTGCTCCTGCTCCTGCTTCTACTTGGACTTCTGCTTCTATTATAACCACCTCGAGAACGGCCTCGTTCAGGGCTGCGACTGTAACTCATGTCCCTATTCCTGTCTCCATATGGCCTCCGATTATCAAAGCGACCCCGTCCTTCCATATGTCCGTACCGGTCATGCGGTCCTGGCCCACCACGGCCACGACCACCTGGTCCACCAAAACCCCGTCCTCTGCCCATACGACCGCCAAAGTGATCGCCCCTTCCCCCAAAATGATCACCTCTCCCGCCAAAGTTACTGCCCCTCCCGCCGAAGTGACCACCCCTCCCCCCAAAATGGTCACCCCTCCCACCGAAGTGATCGCCCCTCCCGCCGAAGTGATCTCCTCTACCGCCGAAGTGATCACCCCTCCCACCAAAATGATCGCCCCGGCCGCCAAAGTGGTGATCGCCTCTACCGCCATAGTGATCTCCCCTACCACCAAAATGATCGCCCCTGCCGCCGAAGTGGTCGTTCCTCCCACCGAAGTGGTCGCCCCTCCCACCACGTCTCCCAAAACCATTATTATCTCTAATGCCTCGACCACCTCCAGAATCCCATCCACCACCATCAGTTTCTACACGACCAATTCCACCACGTTCTTTGGAAAAAGTTGGAGCCCCACGTTCAGCCATTTCACGCAATTCAGGAGGCACTCTTTGATTTGCACCTTCAAGTAACTTTACCAGATCTGCAGCATGCTTCCAATCCTGATCTGAGAAAAAGGTATATGCTACTCCTGTCGCCCCTGCTCGCCCAGTCCTTCCGATTCGGTGGACATAATCTTCAATTCCGGTAGGAAAGTCGTAGTTGATTACAACCCTGAAAAAATCACACCAATGTAAGTAATGAGGAAGTGGACAATAGCCTTGAAACCGAGCCAAAAATCTGGTGCATTTTAACATTTTGATAAACTCAAAAACTGCTAATTTTTCCAACTCAGTCTTCACCAAATACAACGCAAGTTTAGCATAAATAGATGTGCAACAAAACTATACCCAAGAAAGCAGTTATAGACTTATAGTATAATCAAACAAATAACAAAATTCACGCATACTTGGTTACATGGGACGTTATAATATATAGGAATTTTTACACCCATACCCCTCTAAATTGTACCCACTTAATGGTCTAGTGGTAGTACAGTGTGTCTACCACACAAAAGACCAGGGTTCAAATCCCACTCTTGCAGGGGTTGCGTTAGGTAGTCGACGGCCAGCGTAAAAAATAGTCGAATCTTTCAACATGGATTTGAGCAAGAATCCATGTAGCCGACCCTACTTATAGTGGGAGAAGGCTTAGTACTTTTTACTATGACCCCCTGTATACTGACGTCCGTTTACACTCCGATGCCTCTATTATTTACTCCAATAACCTAAAAACCAACTATCCCAACATTAGGCTTTTCAAAAAAGCAGCATATGTCAATTATTTGGGAGAAAAATTATGAATGCTACTTAATCACAAGGTATTTAAAAATTAAAATGTTGCAAGATCTTTTGTAAATCACACATATCCCATGGTAGGTGAAATTTACTAGGTAATTTGGAAGCTAGTCCTTTGGCAATGTTAAATCGTATACAGCTATATGAGAGGATGTGCCTCCTTTAAAAGACTAAAGAATCATTGCAAAATTAAAAAGTCCTTTGGAAAGATGCATTACATTTGCCAATGAAGATGTTTCCATAGTAACTTGAAAAGAAAGAACTATAAAGCACAAGCCACGGCACCCAACAATCCATCTGCACTTCTTGGCAGGGTTGAGGGACTTCGAGCATATAATTTGCTAGGATCCATGGGAGTAGTCGAGGGTCGACACCCGATCATGCCCGTCTCAATAAGCATATCTGTAATATACTTCCTTTGGGTCATCACAAGACCCTGCGCATTCCTAGCAAATTCTAATCCCAGAAAGTATCGTAGGGTACCAAGATCCTTAGTCGCAAACTGATGGCCTAGAAATGCTTTTGCCATCTTTATCCCATGCATGTCATCTCTCGTAACAAGTATATCATCAACATATACCATGATAACAAAAGTACCTCTGGGAGTCTTCTGGAAAAACAAAGAATGATCAACATTTGATCTTTTGAACCCTTGCTTCTGAATTAAATCTGAAAGTTTCTGAAACCATACCCGCGGACTTTGTTTAAGACCATATATGGTCTTGTGAAGTCTACATATCATCTGGCACTCCCCCTCAGTAGCAAACCTCGGAGGTTGTTGCATGTAGACTTCTTCCAGCAGATCCCCATATAAAAAGGCATTCTGAACATCAAGCTGAAACAAGGGTCAATCACGTACCACATCGACTGAAAGGACACGTAGAGTGGAAAGACGTGCAACTGGAGAAAATGTGTCCATATAATCCACACTATAGATTTGAGTGAATCCACCTGCCACTAGCCTTGCTTTGTAACGATCAAGGATGTCATCCGCATGATATTTGACAGTAAAGACCCATTTACAACTGACAACAGAAGCTTCTGGAGGAGCAGCAACCAAGCTCCATGTACCACAAGACCGTAGAGCAACCATTTCCTCCTCCATGGCTAAACACCAGCAGCTATCCTTCAAGGCATCCTGGTAATTCTGTGGTATCTCCACGGTAGATAAGGCCACAGCAAACCTATGAAAATCACCAGTGAGGCGATGGAATGAAACCTGTGAAGCAAGTGGATAGGATGCACACGTCCGCTTCGACTTCCTTAAGGCAATATGTACATCCAAATCATCAGCAGAACCCACATGTATGCTATTCTCCTACAAAGATCTCTGCAGTTGCACATTGTCAGACCCATCGTTACTAATATTACCTAGACATACCTGGGACGTGGTGGATGAATGACGACCTCCATGAGCAGGAACCGGACGACAGGAATAAAATCTCGGTAAATGTGGGACTGGTGGTTGCGGAGGTAGTGGTGGTGGTGATGGTGGTGGAACAGTAGGAGTTGGTATGTGATCAGACTGATGCAAAGGAGGTGGCACATAAATCTCATCATCAGTAGTAGAGGAAGTCAACCTGTCACCTGTAGGCGAAAAATGCATCACAGACTCAAAGAAGGTGACATATGCACTAACATAATATCTCTTGTTCACAGGATCATAGATCGGTAACCCTTCTGAGTATGAGAGTACCCAAGAAACACATACTTGACAGCCGTAGGTGAGAGCTTGTCAAGCCCCGGAGTGAGTTGATGCACGAAAGCAACAACCAAAGACACGAGTAGTTAGGGAGAACAATTCCTTGTCAGGAAAGACAACAGAAAGAGGAACTTTCTCACGTACGATAGAGGAGGGCATACAATTCACCAGATAACACGTTATAAGGACAACATCACCCCAAAAAGACACAGGAGCACAACTCTGGATAAGTAAAGTCCGAGTGATATCAAGAAGATGGCGATGTTTTCTCTCTGCAACACCGTTTTGTTCAGACGTGCATGCACTAGTCGCTTGATGGATAATGCCGCGAGACAAGAAGAATTGTGAAAGAGCATGAGTGCAAAACTCCAAGGCATTATCCGTGCGCACAATTTTCACTGTAGAAGAAAAAACATTCTGAACTTCATTTATAAGATTTTTTATTACATCCCCTACTACAGATTTAATCTTCAATAAAAAACACCCATGACAATCTAGAGAAATCATCAACTACGACTAGGTAAAACCTGTATCCCTGGTGATCAGGGGCACGACTCGGATCCCAAATGTCAACATGCAATAACTCGAAAGGGGAGCGACTGCTCCGAGACTCACGACTAGGGAAAGTAGATCTATGATGCTTTCCCAATCCAACTGACACGTTTCACACTGAAAAGACGAACTTGGTGAAATTTGGGGTAAGATATGATGCAACTTCTAAAGAGGGAGATGACCAAAGCGTAGATGCCAAGTAAAAGGAGAGATTGTTCCATTGGACTGAGATAAGACACCAGCATAGGGAGCACAGACCAACCGATAGAGACCATCTTGCTCACAGCCACAGCCAATCACCCTGCCCATGAGAATGTCATGAAAAATAAGAGAGACGATGGATCAAAAATAGCAGTACAGTGCAAATCCTTTGTAATCTGACTTATAGATAGTAAGTTCATTGAAAATCTGGAGCATGCATGACATTCTGTAGACGCATAGAGGGTGTCAAACTGATCTCCCCCTGTCCAATGATAGAAGAATGCGTCCCATCTGCTATTACTACTGATTGCCCTGGTGGAACCTCCCTGTATGATTTAAGCTTATCGCTATCTCGACTAAGACGATGTGTCGCACCGGAGTCCATAATCCATTCTGAAACATCAGAACTATAACATGACGTAAAGGCATAAGCATTGCCTGATGTGCTAGCTGGGGCTGACGTACTGGCAGAGGTTGAAGCTGCTATGTCCGAGTAACCTCCTGGTGAGTCAGTAGAGGCAGGAGGCATGATATCACGGAGTCTGGCGACAAGATCCTCAAACCGATGATCTGAAGTAGATGGTTGTGGAGGCGCAATGTGCTCGGCTACATGGGATGATGCAGGAAAACCATGCTTAGAATAGCATGTATCCTCCATATGACCAGAGCGATGATAGAAGGTGCATGGCTGACGGAAGCGACCACCTCGACCACGAAGTCCACGGCCAGAAAAAGAAGACGAGGCTCCTCTGCCTCTGGAAGATGCCATCGCGGCATAGCCAAAGAAGGTGGAGTAGTAGCAGTAGAGGGAACTGTGATTCTGTTGATCATTCGATACACTTCCTCTATTGGAGGAATAGTAGCATCTGCCAGGATCTGCGAGCAAGCCGCATCATATTCCGGGTCAAGCGCCGCTAGTAAGACCCCCACCATTGTAGCATTTCGAAACGTCTTCTGCTACTCAGGAGTCGCCGTAAGGGGAATGATACTGTAAAGCTTCTCAAACATCCCTCGTAGGGATGTATATAACGAATGCAGAGGCCAGTCATTCTACTTGACCGTAAATATATCGTGCTGAAGTTGGAGGATCTTGGTCTCATTTCTCATCTGCGAGTATGTCGCGGCAAGGATGTCCCACAATGCCTTAGCAGTGGGTTGATGGAGTACATCATTAGCAATCTCCATCATCAGTGTGCCTGAAAGCCAGATCTTGAACACGAATCATCAGCCTCCCATGAGGCATAAACCCCAGTCTTCTCCGTCGGCTCATCTTCAGTAAGAATGTGCTTCTTACCATTTGACTTCATGAGAGTCATGAACTGCATCGCCCAGAGATCGTAATTCGTCCCATCCATCTTGACTATGGACGTTGGACCTTTAAAGGCACCTATGGAGGGCATATCGACTTTGTTTTCTGATATTGATGCCGGAGAGAGAGAATTAGGGTTTGTAGACCAATGAATAAAGGTCTACATAAACATGTAAGGAATTGAGTGCATATGTAGACTTATGCACTCAAATCTATGAGCAACGAGAGAGAGAAGGTGACGGGGGTGGCGCTGACGGCTAGATGGTGACGGGGCAGCAGGAGGAGGGGACGTGGGAGGAGAGGCGGCGAGAGGAGGGGCGGCGGGAGGGGGGGCAGCACCAGCGAGATGAGGAGGGGAGAGGGCAACGACGCCGACGAGTAAGGGGAAGAGGGGGCGGTTAGGGTTTTAGGGTGGTGGCTCTGACACCATGTTGGGAGAAAGGAAAATGAGAAGATGTTATTCCAAGGAACCCTAGGCTCTTTTATATAGAGAAATCATATGGGTAAATTGTATAAGGTGGAAAAAGGAAAATAAATATAACAGAAAAGTACATAAACTCTAGAAATATCTCTACAGTTACTAATTTCAAGTCTACAAAATCATTTCACAATGAATAGTATCAATAACTATATATATTTAATAGCAAACAATGATATGACTGATTAAAATAACACTACTATAGGCTCATTTATTGTAGAAGTCATGTACAACATATATGTGGAAAGATGTGAAGAATGAAAAGTGTTATTGATCGTAGCCCTAGAGCTCTCTTATATAGGAGAAAAGCTCAAAGGAAAAACTACATAAAGTAATCAGAAGAAATAAGAAATTACAAAATAAAGATAATGATATGTAAATCTCAACACTCCCCCTCAAGCCGGAGCATATATGTCTATCATGCTCACCAACGTAGAATGAACTTGCCAAATGTAGGTCAAAAATGCATTTTTGTATGGAGACCTGCAGGAGGAAGTATATATGCAGCAGTCTGTGGTCGTTGTGTTAGAGGCATATATACCTCTTCTCTATTCTCCCATGGAATGAGCTTCACCTGTAGGAGAAAAATACATAACAGATTTGGTGATTTGACTGATTGACAGTATATTCATAGAAAATTCAGGAGCGTAAAGAACATTCTGAAGTGCATTGACACCCCCTCCCCTGACTAATGGAAACCCGTGATTAGAGTAGCATGTTTCCTCATAGTGGTCTGACCTATGACAGTAGGTGCACGGCTAACAGGGTCGACTATACTACAATCGTGGTACTACAAAGGGCTCCCCCTACCATGAGATGCAGTCATAGCTGAAGAGGTCTGAGATTGTTGAATACCACCAGGAGATATAGAGAACATGCTTAATCGACAGTATGCCTCCTGCATTGGAGGTATGGTGACATCAGTAAGACTCTGGGTTCAAGCAGCGTCGTACTCTAGGTCAAGAGCTGCTAAGAAAACTCCAGTCATCATGGAGTCTCTGTATGCCTTGAACTGCTCCGGTGTGGTAGTCAAGGGAATGTAACCAAAGAGCTTCTCAAACATACCCCTTAGAGAAGTGTAAAGGGTACGGAGTGGACGAGCATTCTACTTCAAAGTGAACATATCGTGCTGAAGGTGCGAATCTTTGACTCATTTTTCGTCGGAGAGTACGTAGAGGCGAGAATATCCCACATAACCTTTGCAGTAGGCTGACTCAGTATATCGTTAACTATCTCTATTGACACAGTCCCAGATAGTCATACGCGTGCATATGCATCGTATGATTCCCATGAGGCATTGACCCTAACCTTGTCACTTGGCTCCTCCTTCGTGAGGATGTACTTCTTGCCATTACACTGCATTAGGCTCATGAACTGCATGGCCTAGAGTTCATATTGTGTTCCATCCATCTTGACGATGGGTGTTGGACCTTTGAAGGCACCCACGAATGAAACATCTGCTTTGTTATCTGACATGATGACAACAATCTCCAAGACTGTGTCTGCAACATGTAGACCTGCGTCTACACTGGCATATGGGAAGATGATTGTGGGTGTAGACTCATACCACTACCTCTTCCATTCGTTGGAGCTTCCTTTTTGGTAACTATGGTGATTCTTAGATAATCAAATCACACCCTAGAGACCCAAAGACAATCCTAATGAGGACCGAGCCCTATAAACCTGTGAGAGTCGATTTGGCGGCCATGTGGACGGTGTCCTGGGTGGTAACAGTCGTTGGTCACAGTGGCAGCGGCAGTTGGCTGCGCTGAAGTAGGAGGCGACGACAGCCTATTCGGGGTGGGAGTTCTAGGGAACATGCTCCGGTCTAGGACTGTCACTCTGATACGATGTGGAAAGATGTGAAGAATGAAAAGTGTTATTTATCGTAGCCCTAGATCTCCTTATATAGGAGAAAAACTCAAAGAGAAAATTACATAAAGTAATCAGAAGAAATAAGAAATTGCAAATTAAAGATAATGAGATTAAATATCTCAACAATGTAAATATAATTATCAAAGCCAGTTATGTACAAGTAAATGTAATTATAAAGGCCAGTTATGTACAATATATAAATTTCATATTTTAATTATTGTACTTAAATCATATATTGAACTTATTGGAAGGGGAAGGATTATGTATAACTTGTAAATGGGAGATGAGGTGGCGGTTATATTATAAAATTGTAAATAGTTCTAGTAATTGTTGAATTAATTAGGCCATGTATCATTGTAATTAGATAATATATAAGATGTTTATTGGGAGACAGGGAGCCAAGGCCCCTCCCGCCCCCCTGTCTCCGTCACTGGGTGCAAGATGGGGCGTGGTGCACAACCAAGAGTGAAGTTTGCCATCTTGAAGTAGTAGTAGCTCAAATTTAGCTTCGAGATGCTAGCTAAGGCTAAGTTACATAACTTTGGCAGTCCCCTCTGACAGAAAAAAGAATCTATTTCTCATGATTGCCAAGGTGTCACGGTTTTCAAAAGCTAGGCCCGAGACCTTGATGCATAATCCTGAAGGCATTTTTGAGCCAAAACACCCTCAAAGCTATCACCGAAGACTGTTGTAGTGAGCCGTAAGCTTCAGTTGGTCGAAGCAGTTTTGTGATGGCGATGTAGTGAGATGGAACTGAGGCATAAGCCTCAATTGATCAAGGCAGTGAGGCAAAATTGACGTGCAATCTCTGTTAGATATGAAGGAAAATGCTTATTTAAATAAAAAATTATACCTTTTCCAAATCAAGGTCATACCTAATTAAACTTGGACAAAATTGACGTGCAATCTCCGTTAGATATGAAGGAAAATGCTTATTTAAATAAAAAATTATACCTTTTCCAAATCAAGGTCATACTTAAATAAATTTAGACGATAAACTTCTGGATTGGAATAATTGTCACTGAGTTTGTGAATCATGGGGATACTTTAACTTAAGGGATTTTATTTCTTCTGAATAAACTTTTTTTAGAAGGTTACTAGAAATGGCCATATGACTTTAGATAGGGACAAAATAGACTTGATCTTTTAATATATGCAACAAGTGCAATGTCATTCTTAGAACTTGTAGTAAAATAGACTTGATCTTTTAATATATGCAACAAGTGCAATGTCATTCTTAGAACTTGTAGTAGCTCCTATCCTGTCCAAGAATGTCCTCACATCATGAGTATTGTAAAAACACCCGTGTGTCGATAACTTTAGTTTAAACTATGACTACACTGCAAACCAGTCAATTGTTTAGTTCAGCGAGAAACCTTGTTTTACATCCATTTCTAAAATAACATTGATATATAGCCTTGGACATCATTTCTAAGTTGGTAAAGATTAAACCATTCGAGCCTCTTTTTCCATGGGATAGGATACATTTACAACATTAGGAACCATACAGAAACTGGACTTAAATGAGCCCAAGTTCTCAAATTACTTCCTTATTAATGTTTTCAGCATGTTCAAGAAAGTAACCGCACATTTCGATGAATCACAGTGCAAAATGGAACCACACCCCCGTCCCCCCCGCCGCACGCTCTAACGGCCCAACCGTGCCACCACCACTCAAATAGCCCTCGTAGTGCTTATCTACAAGTGACTAATAAGATAGTGCTGCACCAACCCCAACCCAGCAAGCCCTACCACCCCTAATGGTCCCAAGTCATCCGAGCAATGGACGACTATTGTTCCCAATAACCCAATGCTGGTCTTAAATTGTAATTCCAAATCTTGTATAGGGTACACTTCCTTTTGTGGCTTCAATTGATGTGAAGCATACGTTATGACTTCTGCATAAGTCCGTTATTAGATAAACCAATGTACACATCAAAACCTCCATTGTCAGGCGGTCCGTCAGTTCAGTGTTGCTCATAGTCAATCTTCATTTGAGTTCCTCCAAACTCCGATTATATATTTATATGAATATTTAAACCTCGTACTCTTTCTCGTCATCCGATAGGGAAATCTTTGAGAAGTTCTAAATAATTCGTCGATAGTATCCAACAAAATTGAGGGAGCATTAAATGACAACAATTTCCAGCTCGCCCCAGTTCACTACTGCTTCCACTTTGGTCGGGTCCACTGCAATGACATCTTTGGATATCGTTTTTTACGGTTATGCCAAAGAAAAAAAAGTCCGAAAATCGGGTATTCGAGATAACATTACTGACAATCAATAAGGCTAACATGTTGCTGACAATCAATAAGGCTAACATGAGAAATCCATTATGTGGCCTGTAGAAGTTTATTTTATGTTCTTGTATCCATGGCCTCAAATTTCAACGAAATTCGGTCGAATTTCTGTCGAATATCGATATCCAGTCGAAATCGAAATTCGACCGAAATGACCGAAATGACCGAAATATGGGGGTGCTAGTACAAAAAATGACCGAAATGACCGAAATTTCAGTCGAAATTCCACCGAAATTCCATCGAAATTCTGTTTTGGTCGATACCGAAATGGTGACCGAAACCGACATTTAAGGCCTTGTTGTATCTTTTATCTATTTCTCTGTTCGTTTGTCTATTGTAAGTAATTTGCACATAGGCCTTTCCCTATATAAGAAAGTCTATGGCTCAAGGAATAAAAACAACTCTTATTTTTTCCCAACATGGTATAAAAGTGGCGGTCCAAGACTGGAACTCTCGTACCGAACCCTAACCCTATTCCCTCCACCTTCAAGCCCCACGCGCCCCTCCCCCGTGCGTCGTTCGTCCTCAAGTGTCGCCTCCCCTTCGGTCGTCCGGCACTCTCGTGTGCCGCCCTTCGGTCGTGCTGCCCTTCGACCGCGCCGTTCGGCCACCCCATGCGCCGCCCAAGGCCTCCCGTGTCCTAGGGCCCCTCCTCCCCTAGGGTTCGGTCGCCCCTAGGGTCCCTTCTCCTGTGATGTTGCCGTCCCTAGGGTCCCGCCGCCATAGGGTTCGACCGTTTTCTTCCTAAGGGGCCCCTTGCCTGCGCTTCCAGGTTTATGGGTTAGGTTGTGTAAAGACTACACATGCAACCAAACCTCGTCATGTCAGTGTAGACCAAAGTTTATCTTGTCTACAACCCTAGCCGTCTCCAGTCACAATGTCAGAAAGCAAGGTAGAGATTCCAACTACATGCGCCTTCAGAGGTCCTGCACCAATTGTGAAGATGGATCCAACTACGAGTTATGGGCCATGCAGTTCATGAGCCTGATGAAATCGATGGGTAAGAAACTTATTTTTACCGAGGACGAGCCAACGGAGAAGACAGGCTACCAAAGCCATATGGGATATTCTTGTTGCCACATATTCTCAAGCCAAGAATGAGACAAAAATCCTATAGCTCCGGCATGACATCTTCACGATAGAGCAAAATGGTCGACCCCTGCATGCTCACTACACTGCATTGCGGGGAATGTTTAAGAGGCTTCATAGCTTCATGCCTCTCACAGCTACTCCAGAGCAGTTGAAGACATATCGGAATGCCACGATGGTGGGAGTTTTTTTAGCCTCTCTTGACTCACAGTATGAGGCTGCTTCTTCTCAGATTCTGACGGATGCTACTATTCCTCCCATGGAGGAGGCTTTTCGGAGATTGAGCCGAATCAACGTCTCAAGCCATGCTACTATGCCAAATTCTTCTGCTATGGCGGCCCCATCTCAGCTTCGTGGACGAGGACTACGTGGTAGGGGTGGACGTGGTCGTAGATCACAGTGTACTTGCTGTCATCGGACTGACCATACAGAAGATACATGCTACTCCAAGCATGGTTACCCAACATCTGCCCGTGCAACAGAACAGATTTAGTATCAGAGTGCTACACCTGCATTAGATCCACGACATGATGAACTTGTGTCACGATTGCGAGATATCATGCCTCCAACCAGTACTCCTTCACCTGTTTCAGAGAGCAGCTTGGACATTGTTGCTACTGCAGAAGCTAGTACCTCAGATAGCGCTCATACTTCTACTTTCTACCAGGGTTCAGGTACCTCAGAATGGATTGTAGATTCAGGTGCCACACATCATTTGTGTGCAGATAGACACCAACTCACATCCTACAAGCAAGTTTCCCAAGGAAGGACGGTCGTCATAGCAGTTGGGACTCATTCTCCCATCACAGGCAAGGACAGATTGCCTTAACACCTTCTATGCAGTTGCAGAATGTGCTCCGTGCTCCTAATTTCTCAATAAATTTGCTGTCACTTAGTCAGACTAGAAGTGCAAAATATTTTTTCTGTTTCTGCCAAAATTGTGCGAACTGATAATACCCTTGAATTCTGCACTCATATACATTATCTCAATTTCTTTCATCTCATGGCATTCTTCATCAAACGTCTTGTGCTTACACGTCCCAACAGAATGGTGTCACGGAGAGAAAATACCGCCACCTTCTTGATGTCACTCGTACGCTTCTTATCCAGGGTTGTGCTCCGCACTCGTTCCGGGGCGATGTGGTTCTCACTGCATGTTACCTCATTAACCGCATGCCCTCGTCTATGTTGGGGGAGACGATACCTTTCTCCCTTATCTTTCCTGACAAGGAGTTGTTCTCCCTTACTCCTTGTGTCTTTGGGTCCATTGCAATCGTTCACCAATTGTCTCCACGGATTGACAAGCTCTCTCCTAGAGTTGTCAAATGCATTTTTGTCGGGTATTCCAGGACTCAAAAGGGGTATTGTTGATATGATCCATTACGTCGAAGATATTATGTCAGTGCAGATGTCACGTTTTTGAGTCAATCATATTTTTCTCTCCTACAGGTGACAGGTTGGTGCCATCAAACACAGCTGATGAGACTTATATTCCTCCTCCACCCATGTATGCACCACAACAAGCACCTATACCCCCGCCACCATCTCCGCTACAATCACCTCCACCACCATCCCCACCACCGCCACCTCCTCCTCCACCTCCGATTTCGTTGGTTCCTCCTCTACCACACCACAACAGTCGACGGCCAGCCCCTGCTCATGATCATGGCCAATCATCAAGCATGCCTCAGGTTTGTTCTGATAACATTAATTCTAATGATGGGATTGATGGTATTTCTCAGCAGGAGCAGGTAGGAGATGAGACGGATGGTGGTACAGCTGATGCAGAACTTAATTTGCCTATTGCGCTAAGAAAGCAGAAGAGGTCATGTGTTTCATATCTGATTGCCTCTCATGTTACCTTTGAGCGTCTGACAGGAGACTTCAGGAGGTCTGCAGTTGCTTTATCCGCTGTGAACATTCCACGGACTCACCAGGAGGTATTAGCTGATAGTAGATGGCTTCTGGTTATGGAGGAAGAGATGGCCGCCTTTCAGTCGAGAGATAATTGGAGCCTTATTCCAACTCCTACTGGGGCTTCTATTGTAAGTTGCAAGTGGGTTTTTACGGTGAAGCAAAATGCAGATGGCAATATTGATAGGTACAAGGCTCGACTAGAGGCTCGGGGCTTTACTCAGACGTACGGGGTAGATTATCTTGACATGTTTTCTCATGTTGCTCGTCATTCTACCTTACGGATTCTTTTATCTGTTGATGTGATTCGAGATTGGTCCATGTTTCAATTAGATGTCAAAAATGCCTTTTTATATGGTGATCTTCAGGAGGAAGTTTACATGCAGCAACCACCTGGGTTTACTACTGAGGGGGAGTGTGTACAGTTGTGCGGACTTCATAAGGCAATCTATGTCCTAAAGTAGAACCCAAGAGCTTGGTTCTAGAAGATCTCAGATTTGTTTGAGAAGCAAGGTTTAAAAGGTCGAATGCAGATCATTCTCTCTTTGTACAGAGGACATCCAAAGGTACGACTGTCATTATGGTGTATGTTGATGATATACTTATTACAGGAGATGATATGCAGGGAATAAAAAGAGCAAAAGAATTCTTGGGTCGTGAATTTGTTACCAAGGATCTAGGAGTACTTAGATATTTTCAAGGATTGGAGTTTGCTAGAAATGAACAAGGACTTGTGATGACTCAGAGAAAATATGTCACTGACTTGCGAAGTGACACATGTATGCTTGGATGTTGACATGCTTCTACACCCATGGATCCAAGCATGAAGATGCATGATGATGATACTAAAGAGATTGACAGGAGGAGATATAGGGAACTGGTAGGGAGGCTTCTTTATGTTACTATTACCAGAACAGATATTTCATTTGCGGTAAATAAAGTGAACCAGTTCATGGAGCAACCTCGTCAGGTACACATGGATGCTATACATATGATACTAAGGTATCTTAAGTCATCTCCAAGTGCAGGATTGTTGTTTAGGAAGGATGGCACTATTACTATCTCAGCATGTGCAGATGCAGACTATGCAGGGTGCCCACAGGACAGGAAGTCTATATCAGTCTTTGCTATATTTGTTGGGGAGTCACTTGCCTCATTGAAGAGTAAGAAGCAAACATTAGTTGCGAGATCCAGCGTCGAATTGGAGTATAGAGCTATAGCCCAAGCATGTGCAGAAGTGATGTGGGTTCGTGCAGTTCTGACAGATCTACATATAGATGTTTCTCTTCCCATGTCGCTAAAATGCGACAATCATGCTGCATTATTCATTACAAATAATCTTGCATTTCACGAAAGGACAAAGCATATCGAGGTTGATTGCCATTATATCCGTGATATGATCCAGAAAGGCTTCATTTCTACAACCCATGTCAGCTCAGGTGACCAAACGGCAGACATTATTACCAAAGCTTTGCTTCGGGGTCCCTTCCAGAAGTGCTTATCCAAGATGAGCATGATGATATCTATCCTCCATCTTTAGGGGGAGTGTAGAAGTTTATTTTATGTTCTTGTATCTTTTATCTATTTCTCTTTTCGTTTGTCTACCGTATGTAATTTGCCCATAAGCCTCTCCCTATATACGAGAGTCTAGAGCTCAAGGAATAAAAACAACTCTTATTTTTTCCCAAGATGGCCAAATCGTCAAGTTGAACAGGACCAATTGTGCTAAACGACCATAAATCTTCTTGATATCAGTTCAAAGGAAGCTTCATATTCTCATGTAATCAAACCCAAAGTTGAGAACAGACATAAGATGGCAATAACAACATGGTGCATGCATGTTTATTGAGCAGCATCATTTATAATCTTTTATGATAATGCATATAAGATTTAAAAGACTTGATGGCGTCATTCTCAGGAGAAGAATGTGAGCCATGTGTTCATGAGTTAATGCATCTTAGTCAAACGGGAAGCCCCTTGCACAACACTACTCACAGTTAAAGGCATTTGAACGAGAAGTACAATTCTTTAAGGTGTGTACGCGCGTGAGCTACAGAAGGAGATTCGAAAAGACAGGAAGCTAACATTTGTAGATGTATCATGGTTCTTCATATTTCTCACCACGCAATATCAAATAACAATGGGTGCCATGGTGTTCACTCTAGGTGGGACATATAGCAGGGTCAACCGCCTTAGTGCCTCCAAACAACAAGAGAACTAGAGTCCAGATTACGGTCCTTGTTTATTTTGGACGAAGATAGAGTATACCAGGAGATAGGGGTGCTAATTGAACTGAATCATTCTAACTCTATTATGACTCATTTGATAAAAAATCGATTAAATTTCGTTTGAAATAAAACGAATGTATGAATTTGACTTGTGGGTTCGATTTCATAAAGACGTGAGTCTATTCATTAATACTTAAGATTCAATTCAATATTTTTTTTGAAGCTTTGAAGAGGGGGAAGCACTCGACGGTGTTCACCCCAATGTATTAGAAAATAAAATGAAAAGAGAAATTACAGAGAAAACGAAAAGAGAAAATACAAACACCAGAGACGATGTATAAAAACCGGCCTACCCGAGAGGGAGGCCACTGACAATGGAAACCCCCCAATAAAACCACATATGTCTACCCCTGGCACCAATCCTCCAGAAGCCGCATTGCACGTATAATGATATTCTCCCTGTAGAACCGTTGAGCCGAAAAAATTGCATCGTTCCTCCCCAACCAAGTACTCCAAAGCCTTGCGATAGGATCGAGAATAAACTTCCGCTCCCTACCCCGTGAGTTAACCAAGCTCTCGCACACGGCAGGAAAGGAAACCGCGTTAAGCCAAGGAACATCATTCCAAAGAGAGCGAATATGAGGGCATTCGAAGAACAGATGTGAGATTGTTTCCCGCTCCGCATCACAAAGACCGCACATCGGACTAACATTCGGAAAGATAACTGCACATCGATCACGTCTCAAAAGCCGGCCACGACGAAGAAGCCATAAGAACATACCAATGCGCTCAGGAAGCTTGAGGCCCCATAAGAATCCACAGTCGCGGGCCAAGATATCGTCGTCGGCAATCAGGGACGGAGAGAGAGCAGCATACGCCTTACGCGAGGAGAAAGACCCGTCCTTCTAGGCCCAGTAGTCACGCCCACCAGTCGACCGAGGAGCATCAATGAGTTGTGCCACTAAAGAAAGAAAATCATCCAACCGAAGGTCCGAAAGGGACGCAGCGATCCTAGGGCACCAGCAACCGTTCTCCCAACAAGAGGCGACTGACGCCTCCTTGTTCTCGACCAAAGCAAAGAGACGCGGGAACATCAAGTTGAAAGCACCCCTTCCGGCCCAATCATCGGTCCAGAACCTGAAGGAGCTCCCGTTGCCCAACACAGGCATAAAGAAAGGGCAATTTTGCCCAAACACAGTCGTCACACCGCGCCAGAAAGGAGTAAGGGAGCAAATTGAGTTGCCCCTAAAGCCTCCAATCATGTCCGCGCCCAACAATTCCCGCAGGACATTAATCATAAAGTTCTCCTCTTTACCCCACACACGAGCAGCCCATTTAAGCAAAAGAGCTTCGCTAACCACCTCCAGTTGCCTGACCCCCAAGCCCCCCAACCGCTTTGGTCGAGTGACAACCTCCCATCCCACCAGGTGAACCCCCCTTCTCCCATCACCCTTGTGACCCCATAGGAACCCACGCATACACCTCTCCAGCCTCAGTCGAATCCCTTTGGGCATACCACGGACCGATAAAAAATAAATGGGAATAGAGGAGAGAACCGCTTTAAGGAGTACTAGCCGCCCGTCCCTGGATAGCAGAACCGCGCGCCAACCCGCAAGGCGGGCCTCCACCTTTTCCACCAAAACCTTCCAATCGCGTAGACGAGAACGGCCAACAGTAAGCGGGAGGCCAAGATACTCGAACGGGAGAGAAGAGGGGTTGGACCCCAGGAGTAGAGCACATTCCAGAACCTCAGCCTGCGGCATGCCAAAAGGAACCACTTTAGATTTCGACGCATTAATCGCCAGACCCGAGGCCTCACTGAAAAGTTGCACAGTCGTGGCCATCCCGGACACCTCATCGGGACCCCCCTCAACAAAGCATAGGGTGTCGTCAGCAAACTGAATAGAAGGGACATGGAGCTCCCCAATATAGCAACCCCGAGTCAAACCAGCCGCAGCCACCCCCTCAATCATACGAGGCAGGACATCCGCCGCCAGTACAAAGAGAAGAGGTGCGAGAGGGCACCCCTGCCGCACCCCTTGACGGGGCTGGAAAAAAAACCCCATAGGGCATCTGTTCAGCATAACGGAGAGAGAGGCCGTGGAAATACACCGACGCATCCACGAAATCCACGTCACCGGAAAACCCCGTCGACGCAGGACGGACCACAGAAATCTCCAATCAAGGCAATTATACGCCTTGGCAAAGTCAATCTTCCACAAAATCCCCTTAGCATTAGACCTCCGCCACGCCGCAACGAGCTCCGAGGCCACGGCATAGCAATCAGAAATATGACGTCCACGGATGAATGCCGCCTGCGTAGGCGAGACAAGCGACGCCAGAAGGGGAGCAAGCCTCCTTGTTAAGGCCTTAGCGATGATAAGATATATCCCATTGGAAATAGAGATCGGACGGAAGTCCTCAATACGATTAGCCGGATGAGCCTTAGGAATCAAAACGATAAGGGCCTTATTTATTTTGTTGAAACCATGGTTACTGGTTGAAAATTCGTGTGCTACCTCCAACACATCGCCAGCCACCACTTCCCAAAAATCGAGGTAGAAAGCCACGGAGAACCCATCAGGTCCCAGCGCGGCGTCGTCATTAAGATCCCACACCGCTTCTTTAAGCTCCGCCAAAGAGAGAGGCCTCACCAAGGCCGTGGCTTCCGAGTCAGATATCGAGGGAGTCCCCCGCCCCAGCCAACGCCAGCGGCGAAGCGATCTGGAGCCGAAGGCATTCTTGAAATGGTCAACAAAGGCATCGCCAATCTCCTTGTCGCCAGTAATGTGGGAGCCATTCACCATAATAGAGCGGATGGAATTGAATCACCGTCGACCACTAGCCACCCTGTGGAAGAAGGCGGTATTAGCATCCCCCTCCTTAATCCATCTCAAACGAGAGCGCTGCCGCCATTCGGTAGTTCGCTTTTTGTCCTCAGCTTTGACAACATCAAGAGTCGTGGCACGCTCCGTGAGTTCCACCGAAGTCAAATCGCGGTCATTCTCGACACGGTCCACCCGCACAATAGTATTCTCCGCCGCATTTCTGGCCGCCACACGAGCGAGGCGTGTCTCCTTCTTGAAAGAGGCCAACATCCTACGCAGCGAGGAAAGTTTTTGATCTAAACGACAAGCAGCAGAGCCCGCACAGGAAATCTGGGACCAATGATCTCTCACCATATCTTTAAACCCTGGCTCCAAAAGCCAACACCTTTCGTAACGAAAGAGACCCCGGGGATGAAGCTCTTCCCCAGAGTCCCAAATAATTGGATTATGATCCGAAAACGATCGCGGCCGAGAAGCCACCCAGCACAACGGAAAGAGTTCCATGATCTTACCATTCGCCAAGAACCTGTCAATTCTCGATCAGGATGTGTTATTTCGCCAAGTGTAGGAAATATCAGTGGGCACGAGCCCCTCCAGAGCCAAATCCGATATGAGCGCGATAAAGTCCTCCGAACCGGGGTCCCGCCCCCCGCGGCCACGCGGCCGATCCGAGGAGAGTGCAGTAACATTGAAGTCCCCACCCAAAAGCCAAGGCAAGTCCGCATATGCAGAGGCCATGTCCCTCAATTCCTCCCAAAGTTCCCTTCGCAGCAAGTGATAAGTAGGTGCATAGATAGCCGAAAAAGCAATGGAGACATTGGAGTCGAGGCGAGACAATACCACAGTCAAGGAATGTCTCCCCACACGCATGGAATCGAACTTAAAAATCCCCGACCGCCAAGCCAGAATAATGCCACCCGAGGGGTCGATGGCATCCACAGAACGAAAGTCATCGACCGCAAGAGCTCCGAAAGATCGCCATAATGATTTATCGACACCAGAAAGCTTTGATTCTTGAATAAAAGCAAAATCGCATTCCCATTCGGAGAAGCGCAAGCCTAAGGCCCGCCGCTTGAGGGGATCCCCGAGTCCCCGAACGTTCCATGACAGAACCTTCATTAAGAACTAAGGGATCGTCCCCCAATAGGCGAAAGTCCAGCCGCCTCCGCCACCGAGTCGCGCAGTGTCGCGCAAGAAGAAATCAAGGGGACGCCAAGACGAGGAAGAGTTCGCCTACTGTAGCTTTTGCCGAATCTTGAGGAAGTTGAGGCCCCACCCACAGAGGTGGCACCCCCAGCCCCTGAGGATACAACGATTTGCAACTTGCAAGGCCTCGTCTAACGGAGCGATATCAGCATCACCAAACACAGAAACAACCGGAGGCGTCCAAGCAAGCAGAGGTAGAGGAGTCTGAGCCATCACAACAGAGGAGTCAAAGTCCTCGAAGAGAATCCGCGAAGAGACCACCACCGAAACATCGGGCCCCAGATGGAGACCCGCCAGTGTATCCGGAGCCAGAACATCGGACCCCAGAGGTAGATCTATCAGGGGATCCGGAGGCATAAGAGGATCCTCAACAACCCGCATCCGAGGCCATGACCCGAATCTGACGAATCCGATATTGGAGAACTTAGAATGATTGCACACGTGCCCCGATAAGAAAATATGCTTGCAGATAGACGCCAGTGGAGGCGGTTGCATGGAAGGTGAATCGACCTGAAAAGAGCCCAAGGAATACAAATCGTGCCTGATAGGTTCGGGACACGTCTTCCGAGAATCAATGAGAATCGGGCCAGAGGGGATACGCATAGCAGGCGACCCCTCGTAAACCCCTCCAACAACTGACACGTGTCCAGCAGGAGACGAAGCGTCCACCCCCACGCTCGGGGTAGGAGCGGCGACAATGTCCGCCGGGAGTGATGAAGCAGCCGCCGACGCCGCCGTAGGCGAGAGAAAGAAGAACTCCACCTTAAACGTCCATCTTCCGATCTTCAAAGACTCGAAGAGAATCTTGTCCACCGCAGTGGCCAGGAAGGAGGAAGAGCATTCCAGGAGGATTTTAGTACACTCCCAATCTGCCCCCAGTGAAAGCCCATCATCAAGAACAGCAAGCACAGTCCCCCACGCGCCGACGACCCGTGAGAGAACCGCAACTGTGCGAGAAAGGAAAGGAACTCCCCGTACTTCCACCACACAAACCTTCGTAGCAAATGAAGCACCGTCAGCGACCCTGAAACTTCTCCACACAACGCTGCCATCACCTTCATCGGAGAAGAGCCTTTCCCGCTGCTCCCGGGAAAGGCCACGAACACAGCAACGGGCGGAGTCAAGCACCACGAAGTCCCCGCCGAAGAGAGGCCCCAAGAGCTCCAATGTGTTGGTTCGAACCAACGCCCAAGCCAACCCGGGTCGCTGCCGGACCCCCACCGCTGCGAAGGAGCTCCCAGCTAAGCGAAAACACCCCACCGGAATCGGCACCCCACCACCCGCCACTCCAGGCTCCTCCACCCCAGGCTCCTCTACCCCAGGCACCCCCACCACATGCGACGGCTCACCAAGCATAGGCTCCCCAACTTCCAACCCACCACGCCTTCCCAACAACGAAGCCGACCTTTCTTCCACACCGACATCCAACCCCTCGACTTCTCCGTCACGCACCACATGCGCAAAGGACCGCGATACTCCACCAGTGAAGTTCACACGAAGGCTTTCGTGCACTCCAATCGCATGCATAACATCGCAGAGGTTGAGGACAGGAGGACGCCAAATGACCATGCATGCCGCAGCGAAAACATCTCTTCCCCATCTTCTTGTGCGATACCTTCACCCAACCATCTTCCTTATCTACATCCCCACCGGCCCGCTCCGCGCCCGACCCAACCACCCGCTTCTCACCACTACCACCAGGCACCGAGAGAGCGCCACCGGCTCGCTTCGAAACCCCTCCAGAGCCCCCCCTCGCCCTCGAGGAACTCGTGTCTCCGTCGCCCTTCACTCGCCAGAGCGCCTTCACTCGCTTCTCCATCCTCCGCCTAGTATTAAGTTATTAACGAGTGTTTTCATTCAATTCAATATTTATTATATACTCAGTATATATACATGCATATTACATGAATTCATACATATAAGGATGCTTATATACGTAGGTACATACATGCATGCATGCATACATGCCATGTATGTATGTATGTATATAATCCGATTAGATGTAGACAATGCCTGACAAGCTAGAAATTATCAACCAATTAGCATGCTCTTTGTTAGTTAGTGTTGGAGTATTTGATGTATGCGTCAGTTATGAGGAGATAGGTAAATGGATACCTCCAGGATCCATTTACCCCATCCAAGTGTTTTGTCCCACATCGTCCAGCGGTGGGACTTGGAGGCCCTGTGGAGGTTATATAAGGAGCCTCAGGCCTCCTGTAACCATTGAGAAAATGCAATGCATAACACGCCCCTTTGAGGGCGTCTCCCGTGGTTTCATCCCGCTCCTCACGGAGTAGGGTTCCACGTAAAATCCCGTTGTTCTTCTTGTTTTATCTTTTTCTCTGATATTCGCTTCCGCATGTTCATTTTCTAACATGGTATTATCAGAGCGGGTCGATTCTCGAGGATTTCAAGTTTTTCATTTATTCGAGATTCATTTTTTGGTGCATTGATCTTGTAAGTTATTATGGAGAGTATTTTTTTGAGATCTTGCAATGTTCTGAAGATCTAGGGTTTCATGGTTTCTAGAACCCTATTTTTATTCGTCGTGCCATGCCCTGGAACCCCTCTCTGCGTTGTCTAGTTCTTCGGTCCCAGCGGCATGAACCACGATAGAAACCCGCTGCAGGCGATAGTCCCCAGTCTAAGGAGATATTCTCTAGCATTCAGATTCCAGACCAGATCTTTCGAACCGATTCCCCAATGATGTGCATCTCCAACGGCGTGATTCTTCACGCTACAGGAATTCTATCTCCAGGAGGCCCAATTCCAGACGATGTCTCCTTCTTCATGCACAGGCAACATGTCGACGCAATGCGAAACACTCCAGGCGTGCCCTAAAGCAGGCGGCGTCAACGGCGATCATGGCATCACGCCAACGTGCCCACGCAAAGCCCTCTGCGCGAAACCTCCAGGTGCCTCTCCTACGCGGTTCTCCAGGTGCGACTCCAGAAACAGCTGCACGCGCAACCCCTCGCGCGACCCTCCCTGACAGGCGCCGCTCCTCTTTGAGCATCGGGCCCTCCGGGCGGCGACGCTCCCATCTCTGCAGCAGGCGGCACGACCCCTCCAGCGATCCCTTCCAACAGCAGGAGACCCCTCCTCGGGGGCGACGGAAGATATGTGAGGGTTCCCCATCGTGGGAACCCTACTTTTGGGCGAGAATAGAACAGGAGGTACGAAGGCTCCTGTTTATTATAAAAAAATTGAAAGCCCAAGTAGGCTATGCTCATTTGAAAAAAAAAACAGGGGAGGGGCCGAGTTTGGACCCACATTTGGGTCGAGATTCTGAAAAAAAGGGAAGTGGGTTGATTAAAAAAGAAAAAAAGAAAAAAATTGCAAAAAAAAGGAGAGGGCAGTTTAAAAAAATGGCATTATTTGCAAAAAAAAGGAAGAAAAAGAGAGAATGAATGATAAATATATATATGTGATGTTCGAAAAAGGCGCGTACAACAAAAAACCGTAAGCAAATGTTTTGAAAAAAAATTGAGAAAAGCCGTAAAAAATGGTTGAAACGGCTTAAAAAAAGGAGAGAAAAAAAAGGAAAAAATATGTCGGCTTATAAAAAAATTTGGAAAAGCCGCGAGGAATTTTTGTGAATGATCATATTGTTTTCCCCATGTTATTGTCTTCTCCCAACTTTGTCGATGTTCATTTTCCGACAAGTATGGGAGAAAGGGGGAGTATATATGTACAGTCACGGGTCTTGATCCAGATCCAAATTCAGATGCCAGTCTCCAGACCATCCAGTTGATCAGACTCTACAGATTCCAATTTCGGACTCGACGATTGATACCGAGTCTCCAATTTCAGACACGCACGAGTGTGCGGTCTTCAGTTTCGTGGTCCCCATCATTCTTCTTGTTGTCAGCCCGGAGTTTTCATGTGAGCCATAGGGACTCCAGAGCAGAGGACCATTCCCTATGCCATTGAGGGCAAGGGTTTTCATGTGGTATCATAGGTACTCCAGAGTAGAGTATCATTCTCTGAGCCAGATGGGAGAGACCCAGTTCTATGACGAGGAGACTCCAGGTGCAATATCAGACTCGATGGTCAGATTCCGAGTCTTCAGTTGACTCACATTCCAGCTCGTTCGTCCTCCTCACCTGCACGGCATGAGAAGCAACGTCCTCGACAACAGCAATGTGCGCGTTGGGTTGACATTGTCCATAGTGTCATGCAGCGTTGAGTTGAGTTTCTTTATGTTTGTCCAAGTTGAGCATTGCATGCTCCAGCTTGAGGGGGAGTGTTAGAGTATTTGATGTATGCGTCAGTTATCAGGAGATGGGTAAATGGATACCTCCATGATCCATTTACCCCATCCAAGAGTTTTGTCCTACATCGTTCAACGGTGGGACTTGGAGGCCTTGTGGAGGTTATTTAAGGAGCCTCGGGCCTCCTGTAACCATTGAGAAAAAGAAATGCATAACACGCCCCTTTGAGGGCTTCTCCCGTGGTTTCATCCCGCTCCTCACGGAGTAGGGTTCCACGTAAAATCCCGCTGTTCTTCTTGTTTTATCTTTTTCTCTGATATTTGCTTCCGCATGTTTATTTTCTAACAGTTAGGTTTAGCATGCTCTTTTATACATTTGTTTTTGTTTTATCTAATGTTCTTCAATTATCTAATTTTCCTATTAGCATGCTCTTTGTTAGTCAGATTTGCAAAGCTTTACATTGTCGCGTCATTTTTCACAATCTTTGGTTTATTAATGGAGAAGATTATTAGAGATAATCATGAAATAGGAGACCTACCCATGGTATTAAAAAAACTGCCTCGAGGAGCTAAGGCACATGCCTCAGGGAGAGGCGCGCCTAAGTGGCCTTGAGGTGTGCGCCTAAGGGAGCCAACATGAGGCATGTATCTTTTTCGATGAGGCCCAATCAAGGCATTGAGGTGTCAAGGCGGGGAGAAGGAATAAGCCTTATTAGGGCTTTAGTTCTAATCCTTCAAGGTCATGTGCACATCACCTTTATCTGCCCTAAAGGCCCAACGGCACACAAAACATAGCTGCTAAATTGCTCCAACGCCTCCCCCAAGCTTCCACTTCATTGTTGCTGCTCACATCCACGTCGCTCAAATCACATTTATTAATGCTATCTAGTCGCTGCCACCACAACTTAGCCCCGCAGTGCACAGCTTGCCGATGCTAGCTCCTGTTGTTAGGTTTTACTTCTAATTTCAAATGTTTTGTGAACTTAAATAAGTTGTTGCAGATATGAACAGGAAAGGGCAAACAAGTGGGGGGAGATCCAATCCTAAATGGAAATATTGCATTGACCTTCAAATGGATGAACATCACTGCGGAAAAGGCTATAAGAAGATCACTGACTGGATCAAACGACTAAACAATTATCTTGCAAGGACACGTAACAATGAAATTGCTTGACCATTAGGATAGGATCAAATGACTGCCAATTAATCCTTAGTCAGTGACCTAATCACTATTGTAAAAGTCGGTTCGACTAGTCGAGTCGGTAGGGTGGCCGACTGACCATTGACCAATTGGTCCATAGTCGGTCAACCGACTACTCAACCCGATTACTCAGCCGATTTTTGCATAGAGATTCTTTTTTTGCTTTTTTTAAAAAGCAACTTATCTTAATATGTTTAATGTCTTATTTAAATTCAATTACTTCTTTTGTTTCATTATGATAGCATAAAAAATGTACAAATCAATGTAAATACATAAGAATATATGTAAAAAATAGTTTATATATTTCAAATAATTAAAAGATTCAACAATAAATAAAGGCCACCTAAATCTAATTAGTCGCTCGATTGTCGATCCTTGGTCAGTGACCCAACTGACCAAGCACTGAGCACCGACTTCTACAACCTTGGACCCAGTCGACCATGTACCGACTACCAATTTCTGCAACCTTGGCCATTACTAGGGTTTCAGCAATGGTGAGAAAGTTCGCAAGTTGTGATTTGGTGAAACAATTACTCAATTTGCTATTGCATTTCTTACCTTATAATGCTTGACTAAAGCAAGGGATTCACTTGAATCCTTCACAAGACAATAGAGAACATACCTACTATGTATCGACCCTTGGGACAAAGTGTGTCGAACATAATGTTCAGGTCTATCAAAAACTTGATGAAAACATACCTATTGAAGATGATCCTCTTGAAGTAGGAGGTGAAGGAGCTCAACATAAACATTCACAATAAAAGTGCAATACTAATTAAAAGAATGTTTGATGCTTTGTACAATTAATTTTCACAGTAGAAAATGACGATGCATGGCAATTTCTTAAGGTAAAAATCCAATAAACATTGATGACATTTTCCCATTGTCGTAGATGATAGTGATGATGAGGTTGATGGTGACATGTAGTTGAATTATATGAACAGTTGTCTTGAGGATCCAACGGGTAGTGGCATGAGCGACGGCAATGGTACTGTTGACGAGTGATGAATTACTGATTTATCATCATTATACTCCTTTATTATCCTATGAGCATAACCAATTCAACAAAAATCACCAATAATTCGCTCTAATTAGCAATTGACCCTTTATTTGTAAATAGCCTTAATCATTGTGAAAAATTTAACCCATTTTATTTCCTTTATTTTTCTCATTTTATTTTCTTTATAAACTCCAAAAAATAGATTAATTATTGTACATATTTATTTGATTTCAAAAAGAAATTAAATATACAAAAAATCGCAAATAATTAAAATAAGGTGTTTTTATTCATAAAAATACTCTCCAAATTTTTGCTTTGTTTATTTAATCTCTTTTGGTTTTTTGTCCAACATGAAACTTGTAGATCTCGAGGAGATCTACAACTTTCATGGTTCGACTTTTTCCTAATTCTTCTTCCTTTTATTTCTTTCGTATTTTCCCTCATTTTCCTATTTCTGAATAAATTGATTGGGCCACGTGATGCTCTCTGGAGTCGCCACGCGGCCTGACTCTTTACCGGCACACGCCCATCCTCCAGGGTTGTCTGATCCAGCCCCCTGCCTTATCTCCACAGTCCATCCCTCTCCGCTCCTCTCACAGCCCTTGGATCAACACCCCAGATGCAATCTCAACCGCTCCTTCCTGCCTTCACCACGCTCGTTGGATGACTTTGCATCCAACGGCTACAAGTCCTCTACGTGTCTACATCTCCTTCTCTCCACCTCATCGTAGGATGACGCCTCCGGTCCATCCTAGCCTTCCCTTTGCGCCAAGCCTCTCTGCCCTTAGATCAGATCAACTGGTCTGATCTAAGCCACTCAATCACGCCCTCTTCCCTAGCCGTTGGATCGCTTGGTCCAACGACAAACGCATCGTCTCTCACCTCCGATAATGCCCTTCTGCATCTCTCGCCTCACCATCCACCATCACTCTTCCATTTTTAGCATCCAGACCTCGACGCCTCTACACGATCTAACACCTTCTCCACTTAGCCCTAAGATCTGTTCATTCTCGCCAACCTTCAATGACCACGAACCCCGCTCAGCCTATGACTGCCTAAGACCTCAGCCTATGTTGCATCCTCTGTCGTTCTTCATCTCCAATCAGGTCAGCCCTCCTTTATCATGTGTTTTCTCCTATTTTTGTAGCTCCAATCACACGTCCTCCTGACCCATCCTACTTTTCTCCACCTTCGCCGCACTTCAATCACCTTCGTCGACCGACCCATTCACCATCCACATCCTACGCAACCCCCTGTCGACTCCAAGCATCTTCCTCCACCAGAGGCGGAAGAGGACCCGCCCTGGGCTCTGCCTTCTTCACCCCACAAGCCTGCCATTCACCCCACTACACTTCGGCTATCTCCATCTAACCACCTACAGGTTAAATCTCCATTGGTCCGAAAGAGCAAGGAAGAGGGAGTTGGCCCTTGCCGGAGGTCTATTATCTCGCCACCCGTATTCATGGCGGAGCAAGCAAGCCAAGAAGAGCAGTTATCATTGGATGGTGCCTCCTCGACGGCCATCCAACGATCCAAATGCGGTCATGTCATCCCACCAAAGCCACAAGGCTCGGTGGAGCCGAGCCACCTCCGAGGCACCTCGAGCCTACACGTGGCCCAATGCACCTGCACCGACCCTCACTCACCCATGAGCCTAGCTTGCATGCGTGCCATGCGCCGGGCTGGGCATTTTGCAATGACAACCCTGCATGTTTTAATAATTATAGAAAAGCCCTTTCCAGGTGTGCATGCCTCGCGTGTCGCCTCTAGGAAATTTATGAAGAAACCCGACTGGTTTCTAATTATTACATTTATACCCCTCCGAAGGACTTAAATGCAACTTTTATCCATTTTATCTTCATGTTTTTATTACAATTATGCACTTGCACTCTTTTATTCATTTTTTTGTGTTGCTACTTTTGCGCTCTTCATGATGGTATTATTATTTCTCCGATTTAACGTATAATTTTATATGCAAAATTTTACATCATTAATGTGTCATCTATTCCTCATTTAAATGCCATTAAGTATTGTTGTGCTCCAATCAATGATGAGAATGAAACTCTTTTGATAGCTCAATAGTTGGATTATTTTCGGGCATATTTTTGCATGCATCCCTCTATATCATTGCATAGCATCTTGCATCATTTTAGTTAATAAAAACCAAAACAAAAATTGCATGACAATCATTCCATGCATTGCATTCCTCTGCATATTGTATCACATTAACTCTGCATAAAAATAAAATTTAAAAAATTGCATGTACATTGCATTGGGTTACATCATACACTATTTAGCGAGTTTAAAAATCAATGAAAAATGTTTTTTGGTGGTAAGCACATCATGCATCTTGTTCATTGCACCTTAGTCTTGCATGTAAGGTCCTAAATGTCGGTTTCGATCACCATTTCGGTGACCGACTGAAACGGAATTTCGGTCGAATTTCGACCGAAATTTCAATCATTTCGGTCATTTTGGTACTAGGGCCCCCATATTTCGGTCATTTCGATCGTTTCAGTCGAATTTCGACATATTGATTTGTCTGAGTTTTGTGTTGTGCATTCTGCATTAAGAAGACCTAGATCAATGAATTCAATCACTCATTTTAATCATTAATCTCTGATTAATCGACTTGGAGGCTTGCGTCCCAGTGTTCGACCTTGGTATGTTTGCCAAGTAAAAATTTATCGCCACATATTTAAGTTTGTGGTTGATTCTGCTTAGATTTAATATCGCCTCCTATGCTACAATAAAACGACTTACGAAAGAGGTGATTTTGCGATTTATCAAATGGTATCGTTGTCAGGGACATGGCTCATCCTTGTTATATTTTTTGGATTTTAATGCACTAATTTGAGTTGATTAGTTTCAAATATTTAGGTCTTCTTGTTGTGATTGTTTTTGAATTATTTACTGTTAATTAAATTTCTTGAGATATTTCTGACGATTTTCTTGTGGCGATGCTCGTGGAGATGGAGGATGCTCAATCAACATAGAGGCATGGAGTGTGAGCTCCCGCTTCGAGGAGCCGCAAAAGAAAATCCAAGGAAATCAATAAGTTTTAATTGGCATTTTGTGCATGTCATTTTTGTATAAAATTATAATAATTGCATTTCCAGAAGTCCCCATTCGAGGACTCACATGTGTACATGGACTTGGACACTGCATGTGTTGTGTAGAGCACGTTTCACCTCAATCTGGGTGGGGCTTCACTTGAGTGTCTGAACCTAGGGTTAGGCATGCAGCTCTTCGAGCATCTTTTTCAAATATCATGTGCTTGATTCGTAGGTTATGACACACATAAATAACGATCGAGGAGAATTCACTTCTTCTCTTTGATTCATTGAGATGCACATAAACATCGATCAATTTAGCCAAAATTAACTCAAATTCTTCACGCTAATAGTATCATGTTTAGGGTATGGTTTCCTCGACTTGCATGCATATAGAATACAGTATTGCACGTGCATGGAGAATGCTAGAGGCATTGTAAATTTCTCTCTCAAGCATGCATTATGGTTTTTGCGAATGTATAGGTTTTTCTCGATCTTCCTCTTGATTTATCGACTAGGATATTAAAGGAAATTGGAAATGATCGTTAGACGATGAATGCTTGATCTGTACTCACATTAAATCAGTGATAACCGAAAGCATAAAATTGGGGCTGTTAATGCAAGTCGACAAAAATAAAATGGAATAAAATGAACCTTGGATTATGAGAGAGCAATACCCACATTGTACGCAGATTGTGATTGAATGTTGAGAGGTGAGAACGTTTCCCTAGGACAGTGCTCAAAACCTATCTTTAATCCATGTGTAATGGACTCAAAATTTTGGTTGCTTACTGAAAACAGACAAGATAAATTTGGTCGAACATTTACGGCCCTCATGTGTGAAGTTGGTGAAACCATGGGTACCATTGCTTGCTTGGTTGAAACTGAATTTGTTTTTCACCCAAACCTCCCGTAACCCTAGCTGCTCCACCCCCATCACCGTAGATTCAATCATCTTTGTAAATCCACTCCCCCTCTAACCCTAACAATTCCCCAATTCCCCATCCTTAATTCTGCATCCAGATCCAAGATCCGATTAATTTAATGTGTCATAGCTTGAACCAATGATTATGATTTCTTATCATAATTGATCTACGAATCGATTTTACCTAATTAGCATGGGCATAAATTCAAATCAAGGCTGAGTCATGAAATATTTTAAGCATTGTTGCAATAGACGAACAATTGGGACGAATAGTCACTAGGACTATGATGTGGGAGATGGACGTAACTAATTGAATAGTCAGCACTCAATCAATATTTGGTATACTGTTGAATATATATTATTTTATTTTCAAAGTTTCCGATTTATACCAATATCACCAAAAATATCAAAGCTCCGTCTAAGTATTCATGTACTCTCTTTTCTAAAAAAATGGCTCCAACTATCATGATTCGATAGAAGTTATGATGCATTACCTCTTCTTTTCAGAATTACACCCACCATATTATGCATCTTGACTTTGTCTACAACTCAACCGGTATTCTAATATTGTTAACCAAATATATAAATACATAATATATGTATTTAATATAAATATTTAAACAACAAGGACGTTCCCATAATTAAGTAGGGTCGGCTACACGGATTCTTTGCCTACATTCAGATCTATCTTGGGTCAATCTTGGGCTTATATCCAAAAAACTAAGATCCCTTCGTATAGTCTCATTCCAACACTTCTTGGGTCATCATCACCCTCACTTAGCTGGCTCAACATCCCAAACTCACATATTCTAATCGATGCATCAGCTGACATCCTTTGCAAATGGTCAAACCACCTTAAGCGATTTTCTCGCATCTTATCCTTGATCGAAGCTACACCAACTTTCCTTCCGATTGCATAATTCTGAATCCGATCTTTGTGTGTTTCCACACATCCACTTTAGTATTTCCATTTCTATTACTGTCATTCTCTGCACATGTCTATGGTTCACAGGCTAACACTCAGATTCATGGAGCATAGCATGTCTTATATTTGCTTTGTAGAACTTCTCTTTGATTTTTAAAGAAATTTTCTTACCACAGAAAACAACAGAGGCTCCTCTCCACTTTAGCAAGCCTGCATTATTTTATAAGTAACATCTCCATCACTTTCCCCGTCATGTTGCAAAATAGATCCGAAGTATCTAAAAGAATCTCTCTTCTGAATGTTATCGTCACCAATCTTCACCTTGATTCATTCATCATTGTGCCCATCAAAAGTGCACTCCATATATTCAATATTAGCCCTACTTATACAAAATCCTTAGTCTCCAATGCATGTCTCCAGGCCTTAAGCTTCTCATTTACTCCATTTCTAGTCTCATCAATCAACACAATATCATCAGTAAGTAACATACACCAAGGTATCTCATCCTGAATGTGATTTGTCAACTCGTCGATAATCAAAGTAAAAAGAAATGGACTTAAAGTTGAACCTTTATGTAAACCAATATTAATGTCAAAATAGACAGTCTTCCCAGAGTGGATCCTTACACAAGAAAAAGTTGTATCATACATATCCTTTATGAGGCTATTGTATAGGACAGATACTTGTCTCTTCTCCAAAACTCTCCACAATATCTCACGTGGGACAGAATCATAAGCCTTCTCCAAATCATAGAAGGCCATATCGATATCGTATCGGTTCGCCGAGAAAATGATATATCAGGATATATCATCGATATATCGACGATATCGGCAGAAATGTCGGAAATGGCTCAAAAATGACATGTTTTGCCGTTTTTTCATAAATTAAGATCATCCAAGATATTAAACAATAAATAACCTATAAATACACACTTATATCACACATATCGGTCATTAATATCCCATATATAGCAAATACCGATCATTTCGAACATATCAACGCTCATGTTGATTCTTGACTTATAGATATTGGAAATGGAGTTCGCCCAAGTTCTTAGAACACTAAATAACTTACAAATATATTATTAGATCACACATATCGATCATCTATGACCCTTATATCGCACATATCGGTCATATCGAACATATCGATGGTATATAGATATTGGAAATGGAGTTTGTTCAAGTTATTAGATCACTAAATAACTTACAAATATACTCTTAGATCACACATACCATCATATATGACCCTTATATCACATATATCGGTCATATCGAACATATCGTTGTTGTTGTTGATCGCTAACTTGTGGATATTGAAAATGTAGTCCATCCAAACTCTTGTAACACTAAATAACTTACAAATACAAACTTGTATCACACAAATAGATCATCTAAGACCCATATATTGCGCATATCTGTCATATTGAGCATATCATTGTTAATGTAGATTGTTGACTTATAGATATTGGAAATGGAGTTCATCCAATACTTATATTGCACCACATATTATGTATAAACAAAATGTCTGAGCTATTTTCGGAACCAAACAAATGAAGAGCATAATAGCATTATTTAAAAGAGACAAAACTCGTAATAATATTTTTCGAAAGGGAAAAAGATGAATTAAAATCGATTGGACACTCTCAAGGTGAAGAACCACTGAATGCACCCCCCTGTCGCACCATACCCTACCAGACGAGGGACTCGCTAGTAAATAGATATGCACCCTGATATTGATATCCACTGTCTTTCAATACCGATATATCGACGACATATCACGATATGGTCATCTATGCTCTAAAATAAATAAAAATCATATGGAGAATCTTCCTTTTAGCTCTATAAATCTCCATTATTCTCCGCAGCAAATGGATAGCTTCAATAGTTGAGCAACCTAGCATGAATCCGGATTGGTATTCTTTTACTTTGGAAATTTGCCTCAACCTTCTTTCAAAGCTTGATACCTCTGTAATTTGAACATTTTGAATGTCACATTTGTTCTTATAAAGAGGCATCACGATACTTCTCCTCTAATCTTCAGACATTTTCTCGTTTCGCCAAATAACATTGAATACATTTGTAAGCCAAGTCAAACCACGCCCACCTAAAACTCTCCAAACTTATATAGGAATGCCATCCGGTCCTACACCTTTCCCAAGACTCATAACCTTCAAAGCCTCCTCTACTTCCTTTCTTTGTATTCGTTTATAGCTTGCACGATTCAAGTAACTTTCACTACTAGCTAGATCACCCAAAGTGATCTCTCTATTTCCTTCCCCGATGAAAAGTTTATGGAAGTACTGCTTCCATCTAGTCTCTATATCCTTCTGAGTAACACGCACGCGACCTTCCTCATCCTTAATGCATCTCACTTGAGAAAGGTCTTTGGTCTTTCTTTCTCCTGCCTTGGCCAATCTGAATATATCCTTTTACCCACCTTAGAGTCGAGCTTTTTGTACAAAACTTTGTAAGCATTTGACTTAGCTTCACTTACAGCATTCTTTACTTCCTTCTTCGTTATTTTGTAGTTTGTAATAGTTTCCTCTATTCTATCATTAAGCATAGCTTTAAAGCATGCTCTTTTAATTTTGTGCTTCTCCTGCACCCCTCCACTAAACTACCAAGCCTCCTTTTGGCCCAGAGCTCCTCCCTTTTACTCGCCTAGCATCTCTTTGGCTACCCTTCAAATAGAAGTTGCTATCTCCTTTCACATCTAGTTTGCACTCCCGCTACAATCCCAAGATAAGTCTTCTAAAACATTATCCCTAAAGCTTGATTGCTTCAGTTGAAGATTCCACCATCTAGTTCTAGTGATCTTGGAACCCCTCCTTTTCTTTACCATCCAATTTATTTGCACATCCATGATTAACAAGCGATGTTGGGTTGTCAAACTCTCTCCCGGAATTATTTTGCAGTCTTTGCAACCCAACCGATCTCTTCTCCTCAACGCAAAGTAATCTATCTATGTTCTAGTCGGGCCACTCTTATAAGTAATTAAATGCTCCTCCCTCTTCTTGAAGAGAGTGTGTTTGCTATGAAAAGATCATAAGCTGTTACAAAATCCAGAATGACTTTTCCCTCTTCATTTCTATCCCCAAAGCGATGGCCTCCATGAACACTAGCATACCATGAAGCATCCTTTCCCACATGTCCATTAAGATCTCCACCCAGGCAAATCATCTCTTTGTAGGATTCCTTGCAAAATCTTATCTAGATCCTCCCAAAAAGCGTGTTTAATCCTTTCATCTAAACCAATTTGAGGTGCATAAATCGAGATGATATTCATAATTTCTTCTTCAAGCACTAATTTTAGCAAAATAATCCCATCCCCGAATCTTTGCATTCACAATCCTTCAAATCTTTATGAACAACCACTCCAACACCGTTTCTACCCTTACATGAATACCAAAGTTTAAAGCATGTCTACTCGATCACCCTTGGTTTCTATCCAACTTATTTTGTCTCTTGGAGACGTAATATCTGAATCTTCTTTCTTTTCATCGTATCTACGATCTCTAAAAATTGCCAATCAAAGTGCCAATATTCCAACTACATATCCGCAACTTCCTTTGCAACATCTTTTGGACTAACTTCTTTACTCGTATGTGCCCATCATGCAAGAACCCTTGCAAATTTTGGATTGCATCTGGACGACGATGTAGCGGAACTAACTTATTTACTCGCATGCAACCCTCGTGTGAGAACCCTTGCAAATTTTGAACTACATCTGGGTAGCTACCCTTGCCAACTTTTCATTGCATTCGAGCGATGCAACGCGTCGTAAGTAGGCAACACGTCGCAATATAAATATTTAAAATGATTAAAAATACATAATTGAATAATTCTGAATAGACGTTTGAATAACGTATATTTTATATTCAGTTACCCCTCTTAATGTACCAAATACTGACTTTCGCAACATCGAAAGATGACATTATGGAAAAGGAATAAGAGTAGTTGATGATGTCTCTATCAGTACAATGAACAATGAGGATGAATGGACATTAAGGAGCATGGGTACATGAAATGGGTATTAGATATTGAAAGTTCACATATTAAAGAGGTGGATTATGCAAGGCACATGCAAAAGGATCAAAGAAGAGGAGTGAAGGTCATAATATTTATATGGGTTCTCGTTTGGGCCTTCCTTTTGGTCTGGTCGATAGGTTGATTTGGTTTAGGCGAAGGTTAATCTAGGCTCGATTCATTTATTCAATAGGCTGAATTTATGCCTTAGGCCTGACCCACATTATAATATGGGCACGGGTTTGGGTCACGTTCATGGGTATGAATCGTTGATTGTATTATCCCAAATCGAATCCCATATCATGAGTATAGGTACTATTTGGTTATTTTGGATGACTTTAACCGTCTATGTTGGGTGTTTGTTTGAAAATAATCAATCATCTATCAAAAAATAATTCTTCTTCTTTGGAAGGGTCTCTAAAAGAGGTACATCCCGTCTTTCTAAAAACAATAATTCATATTCTTCGGAAATAATGACGTGGATTGATGCTATTATTAAAATCAACCAATATGATAATCAACTTTTACACATCTGAGTTGCGTGATTTTTACAATTCTCCGGGAATTGTCCATAAAATGTTGGTACGCATGCTTTCCAAGCGTGGACAGACTGAGGGTAAAGAGATGTAGAATAGTGAGTGGAGAGAAAACGTGGAATATTTACGAAATAGGAAAAGAAATTAGTCGGTGGACAAAGAATAGAACGAGCATTATGGACGGTGAGTAAAGATAACATGAGATGGGCAGAGCTAACCTTGAAGCAAGGGATAGAAATAGAAAGAGAACGACGAACAAGACTATTTGGAAATATATTCCATTTTCTTAGTAAAATTCAGTACTACACCTTTTATTATGTAGATCAATTACAATCTAAAAAATAGAAAAGATTAATCAATAGTAATGAATAAGGAGGAACGCAAATAAGACGATGCAAGAAAAGCCAGGTTTATCCATCTTTCTAGTTGAATTAATCTAAGGGACGAGAAAGAAATAAATACTATATGTGTAGACAGAATGGAGGAGTGTAGACCTTTAAGATTGAGTTGTTTGACCAGCTCGTCTTTAGTTATTGGTAATTTGGTAGGGCCAAACCATTTAGCCAGAATAAACAATTTTAACGTGGGTATCCAAGCCGCACAATATTGGGCTTATAAGTAAAAAAAAGATGATGAAAACATGATTTGAGAATCTACTTATTCCGGGATAAAAGTCTTCATATCCCATGATAAGGCGCATAAACCTACAGTTTCTTCCTTTGGCGTGGTGGCATCAAATGATAAAATATAGACCTACATTGGAACAATATTTTGTTATATCCACAAAAAAACACAGTTTTAGCGTTACTTATGCCAGCATATTCCCAATATTTTTTATTAATTAAGCTATGAAACCAATTGCAACTAAGATTTTTAAAAATGAGACGCGGATCAAAGTGATTTCCTATAAGTGAGGCAAGGCGTAGGCATCAAGGTGCTCAGGGTAAGCCTCATATATTATGAAGAGAAATTAAATTAACAATTTCATGTCATGTATATATGATATATAATTATATAAAAAAACATCCACGAATTCTCAATTTATTAAGGGGCTCTAACTAATTTTCATTGTTCTAGCCACTAAATCATGAGACTTTGAATTAAAAGTTTTGGAATTCACCATAAAATTATCTACAATATTCGATATTATAATAATGGCTCAGGTTGTATGTATGTGGAAGAGAATACTTGTTGTGTTTATTCATAGAGCCCAAGGGTTCTCTTATATAGAAGAGAGAAACCCTAATGGGTCAATTACATATTACTGACAAAAGATAAATAATTGTAAAACAATGACATTTCATTAAACTGTTCAACACTCCCCCTCAAGCTGGAGCATAGATGTCGATCAGGCTCAGCTTGGAAACAAAATCTCTGAAAGGGTCCTCTGGCTAGAGCCTTGACGAGCATGTCTTTCGTCTGCTCACTAAAACTGACATGGGATGTAGAAATGAGACCCTTTTGGATGACAAGCGGCAGTCTACCTCGATATGCTTGGCCCGCTCATGGAAGGCTGGATTGTTGGCAATGAACAGTGTGGCCTGGTTGTCACATGGGAGGTGCATAGGAAAAGGCACCACAATAGCTAGGTCAATCAGAACTGATCTAACCCGCATCATCTATGTGGTGTCTTGTGCCATAGTTTTGTACTCTGATCCAGCACTCGATCAGGCGATAACTGTTTGTTACTTGCTCTTTCATGATACTAGTGAATTCCCTATAAATACTGCAAACTCAGAAGTTAACTTCCTGTCCTTGGGACATCTTGCGTAGCCTGCATCTGCACAAGCTGTAACAGCAAGGGATGTGCCTCTATTAAACAAAAGACCGGTGCTAGGTGAGGTATTCAGATACCTCAAAATCATATGGACTGCATCCATATGTGTCTATCTTGGTTAATCCATGAATTGACTCGCTTTGCTTACTACAAAGGATATGTCTGGCATGGTGATGGTCACATATAGTAGCTTCCCAACTAGCTCCATGTATCTCCTCTTGTCGACCTTATCAGTATCATCATCATAGAACTTTAACTTGGGTCCATAGGAGTAGTGGTTGGCTTGCAATCTGCCATACCTATCTCTGATAGGAGTTCTGTAACATACTTCATTTGGGTCATCCCAAGACATCGCTAGTTCCTGGTGAACTCCGATCCAAGGAAGTAGCGTAGACTGTCAAAGTCCTTGATCACACACTGTTGTCCCAGGAAAGCCTTAGTCGCTTGAATCCCCTGTGCATTGTCCCATGTAATGATGATGTCATCGACGTACACCAATATAGCAGTTATGCCCTTCTAGGACCTCTAAACAAACAAGGAGTGATCTGCAGTGGATCTCGCAAACCCCTCCTGTTCTATCACATCTGAGAGCTTCTGAAATCATGCTCTCGAATTCTACTTAAAGCTATAGACCGCCTTATAAAGTATGCACATCAATAGCGAACCCAGGTGGTTGTCACATGTAGACTTCCTCCTAAAGATCACCATAGAGGAAGGTATTTGTCACATCAAGCTGGTACAGAGGTCAGTCCCGTATGACAGCGACAGAGAGAACCCGGAGAGTGGAGTGTTGAGCTATCGGAGAGAAAGTGTCTTGATAGTCCACCCCATAGGTCTGGGTGAAACCCGAGCTACGAGTTATGATTTCTAGTGATCAATGTTGACATCTACTCGGTGCTTCAGAGTGAACACCCACTTGCGTCCTACAACAGACACGTCTGTGGGAGCTGTAACAATACTCCATGTGCCACAAGAATGTAAAGCATCCATCTCTGCTTCCAAGGCCAGACTCATTCGCTCACCTTGAGTGCCTCCTGATATGTGTGTAGGATTTCAATAGTGGATAATCCCACAACAAATTTCTGGAAGTCAGGTGAAAGTCACTCCAAAGACATTGGATATCGTGTACAAGAATGTTTGCCTTTCCACAAGGCAATGGACCACCCTAAATCGTTCTCTGATGGTGGTTCTGGCTCAACCTGTATATTTGCATGAACCACCCTAAATCATTCTCTGATGGTGGTTCTGGCTCAACCTGTATATATGCATGAACATCCTATACATCATGCACATCACAGTTCCATCAGTCAAAATCAAGTTTTCAGAATTTACCTGGGGTGTGCTGGATGCTGGGGAAGGGGTTGAAACATGGAGTGCGGGCTGAGGTATATGTGTAGGTGGAGGTGAGAAAGTAACATAATCCTCATAATAGGGACTCATCCTATCACATGTGGAAGAATAGTACATGATGGACTCAAAGATGATGTCAGCACTGACATAGTATTGTCCATGTACAGGATCAAAACATCAATAACCCTTCTGAGTGCGTGAGTAACCAACAAACATACATTTAACAGCTCGATGAGTGACCTTGTCATGACTATGACGTAGGATATGGACAAATGCCACGCACCCAAACAATCGTGGGGCAAGAGAGAAGATGTTTTTATCAGGAAAAGCAAGACTAAATGGTGTCTTTTCACCCAAGATCATCAAGGGCGTCCAGTTTATGAGATAACAAGTTGTCATCACAGCATCACCCCAAAAAGAATGTAGAGCATGAATCTACATGAGGAGAGTCCTGGTGATATCTAAAAAATGCCGATGTTTGCGTTCTGCCACACCATTCTGTTGAGAGGTATAAGGACAAGACGTCTGATGAATGATGCCATGTGAGCTAAAAATTATGACAAATGTGTAGTACAAAACTCAAGCATGTTATCTGAATGAATGCATTTATTGAGGCAGAAAAAATATTTTTGATCTCAACCACAAAATTTTAAATAATAGTACTCGTCTCAAACTTTACTTCAAAAGAAAGACGCAGGATAGCCCGAGAAAATCAACACAAACAAGATAATACATGTATCCTTAATGATCAGGTACACGACTTAGACCCCACATATCCAGATGAAATAAATCAAACAAACCATGACTACTCTGACATTGATGGCTTGGAAAGTTGGATTGATGATGCTTTACAAGTTCACATGACTCACGCCGGAAACAAGACTTGATAGAGACGCCAGGTATGAGGCGAAAAATTTTCTACAGTAGTAAGTGGCCGAATCTTAGATGCCACGTGTAGGGGGGATGGATCCTGCAGAAAGGGAAGTGGCACCAGCATACGGAGACTAAAACAACCTGCATAGACCTCCATATTCACGACCACATCCAATCACACTGCACGTGAGTATATTGTACATCCTGAAAAACAAGGGAACTAGGGTCAAATATCGCATGACAACGTAAATCTTTTGTAATCTAGCTAATAGACAGCAAATTCATGGAAATGACAGGTGCATGAAGAACATTCTGCAGGTGTATGGAGGGTGTCAAATGAACCACCCCATGTCTAGTAATTGGGGACTGAGTCCCATCCGCAACCACTACCGAACTACCTGGTTGTGTTGGATTATATGTATCAAACTGCAATCTATCTCCGCAAAGATGATGTGATGCTCCGGAATCCATTATCCACTCTGAAGGATCTGGTCAAGAGCAGCTAGTAAACGCATGAAAAATAATTGAGCTACTAGTAGAGGCAGAGGCTACAGTGTCTGGTGGACCGATGCTGAAAGATCTAGCGGCTGGAGGCATGATCTCTCTCAGGTGAGCAACAAAATCATCGTAGCAAAGATCAGTGAGATCGGGAGCAGTCTGACTCTGTTATGCGACATGAGCTGATGGTGAGAATCCGTGTTTGGAGTAGCATGTATCCTCTGAATGACTTGAATGGTGGCAGTATGAACATGTCTGACATGGGTGTGAACCGCCTCTGTCGTGTGTGCTTCATACTCAGAAAGGAATAGATCCATTTCTACCACGTGATGCAGCCATAACCAGCGATGTCTGCGAAGGTGTGACAAAGGAGATACTCAATCGGCTCAACCTGCAGTATGCTTCCTCCGTAGGAGGTATGGTAGCATCGGTAAGAAGCTGAGAGCGAGCCGAATCATATTCTAGGTTGAGGGCAACCAAAAATACACCAATCATGACAGAATCTCTGTAGGCCTTATGATGCTCTGGAGAGGCCGTCAGGGGTATGTAGTTGTGATCCTCAAACATAACCCTCAGAGATGCATACAAGGCGTGAAGGGGATGGTCACCTTGTTTTGTGGTGAAGATATCGTGTTGGAGCAACAGTATCTTCGACTCATTATTCATCTGAGAGTATGTCCCAGCAAGAATGTCCCACATTACCTTTATTGTGGGTTTACTAAGGATATCATTAGCTATCTCCCACAGAAATAGTACCAGATAGCCACACCTTGGCATATGCATCATCAACATCCCATGAGGTGTTGGTCCTAGTCTTGTCCACCGGCTCATCCGGCGTCACAATATGCTTCTTGACATGGCATTGCATTAGATTCATAAACCATATTGCCCGCAACTTGTAGTTGGCACCGTCCATCTTGACAATAAGTGTGGGACCCTTGAAGGCACCCTTAGAAGGTGTATCAACTCTGTTTTCTGACATCATGAACAACCATTGGGGCCTTAGACCAATCGTGATGTGTCTTAACGAATATAAAACAAGATGGTCGCGATTTTAGACTCATATTGCAATTATCTACTGAAGAAACGTGGTCTGATTTCGATAGAAATAGGGTAAATCAGACCCTAAATCATTGAACTCAGACTAAAAAATTGTGATTTTAGGGCTTCACGAGGATCTGGACAGCAGCATGACAACGTGTAAGGAGCCACTGGGCCCACATGTGACGCAACCGGGGGCTACAGGCGGTGCACGGACTGCTGTAGCACCACACGGTGCTGTTGGGCAGCACCGGGCTGCTGTTGACGATGCTCGGGGCTGCTTGGTGGCGGCGCTAGAGCTGTTGTATGGCACCTGGGTTGTTGTGTGGCAGCGTTGAGTGCCGTTTGCGGGGGCGCACGGCCTCGTTGGAACGTTGGGTAACGTGCGGTGCAGCTAGGGGCAACGTAAGTCATTGCTAGAAGTGTTGGGCAGTGTGCGGAGATGGGATGGAGGTAGGATTAGGGTTTTTTTCCAGCTCAGGCCTCCAGTTTAGGACCACTGCTCTGATACCATGTAGAAGAGAATACTTGTTGTGTTTATTCATAGAGCTCAAAGGTTCTCTTATATAGAATAGAGAAACCCTGATGGGTAAATTACATATCATGAACAAAAGAAATAAATAACCGTAAAACAGTGACAGCATAAAACTCTTCAACATAAAACTCTTCAACATTATAACTAAAAGTACACAATTAACTTAGAGGATTAAGGGCTTTATGTGATAAAGTAATGATTTGAAAAAAATAGGTAGATTTAGCAAAAAGATCATAGCTAGATGAAGTTATCAGAAAGTTTCTTTAGATATTTCATGCTTAAGCTATAAAAAATCTCATCTATGCATTATTTTTTTTACATAGTTAGCGAAAAGAAGGTACGGATAAAGTGAAATCAGACCACCTCACAAACTCAATGCCTCAGATAATTGAGGCGCAAGCTGTTCTAGACTATGACCTCAAGGCTATATTCCCTTAAAACTGCCTCTCAATGATTCAAGCCAGGAATTTTAAAACCATGATGCAACTGAAGAGAAAAATCTTAAGACTAAATTGTAACATGCTACGGTAACACTATAAACAATATTCTCCTAAAACTAGCCCACAAAATCATTCTAAACGTACCATTTGCATTAACACTGTATCATTTGCCTTGAGACTGTTCCATTAGCATATAATAAACTAAAGTTAACATGTGGAAAAGCATTAACATTTTGGCGGGTCCAGAGGTGTTTCATAGAACGAATCTATAAAATTTATATCTGGTGTTGCTAGCATAGAAAAGCAAAGTGGCATTGCCATAATCCCACAGGCCATCAGGTAGACATTTGTTGTCACATAGCGATTATTCATACCTAAATGTTATAAATTTAAAATATCTTTCATACTAAGGACATCCTTTTCCTGAATTTTGATTGGTGTATATTGTTTTATTTATTGCAAAGATAACGCTGTTGGGATGCCTTCTAACAGTTGGGTGTATGCCTTTTAGAATATGCTTACTAGAGGCAGCTAGTAGTGAAGATATAGGATAGAATCACTTGTCAGAAAGAACGGGAGAGGACCAATGTAAACAAACAAGGATGAGAGATCTTCATTTCAGAACCTTCCATTATTTTGAACCTCCAGGGAGGACATAAAACATAATGATTTTTTAGCATTTCAAAAAAAGATTTTTACCGCATGAACCCTGTAAACTTTGTAAATTACCTTCTCGACCTTTGAAACAACACAATTCCCCCCTCGACTCCGTAAACTTGCTAAATCTTACCCCTTGAACCATGCGGTTAATCTATTTGAAACTCGTGGGGGTTCTTGCGTAATTTACAGAGTCGATGTGGTAATTACGTTGCGCAAAAGGTCATAGAGGTAATTTAACAAGTTTCTAATGTTTGTGGGATAAAAATCCCTTCAAAAAATGAAATAAATGAGAGCATAGGATATTAACAAAGCCATTTACAGCCCAATATAATATAAAGGGAACCAACTGATTATGTAAATATCCAAATATCCCTTACCTGATATCCTTGATGTCAAGTCCTCTGGCTGCAACATCTGTGGCAACTAAAATAGGTTTATTGCCACTACGGAACTGGTTCAGAGCCCAGTCCCTCTCTCCCTGGGACTTGTCTCCATGAATTGCAGTGGCACCAAAGCCACGTCCAATACTACGGGTCAAATCATCACACAGCCTTTTAGTTGAACAGAATATTATTATTTTAGAACCCCGTTCCTGGGATCTCAAAATTTGCTCTAAACGTCTCTGCCTGTCCATCAGTGGAACTACTTCGACATACTGAAGCATGGCAAAACGAAAATGTTTTAAAAGTACTTTAGTAATATAGGCACAGAGGAACGGCAACTAAGCACATAAAAAAAGACAGTACTTTCATACAATTTTGCACAACTTGAACTTGCCGACCCTCGACACCCGATGAGGAATTGCAGCAGGTGCAAGAGACCAAGTCCATGATTTCACTCAACATCAAATTTGAAGGCATAACAAAGACAAGTAATAAAAAAAGCAAAAGGTCCATTATTTTTGCTCAATCTGATAAATATAAGGCACATTTTTTGAGATAGAACCAGAGTCACTGTTTTTTAAGTAAAGAGTTATTGGTATCTGCACTCATCCTAATTGACTCCTCCCGTACAAATTTTTATATTTCCCTATTGCAGGTTTCCTTTTTCATTCTTGCGGAAGTTTCATCACAAAAGTTTTCCTTGTTACACTAAAAAAGGTGTCCAGATGCATGCTTGATTGCATATGCCAAATAATGGGAGTACAGAATCTTCAATTCAAATATTGAATGAAGCACATATTCTACAATGACTAGCTTAGTATGCCCAAATTCATTTTCAAATCAGCGATTCCTTCTGAGTTTGAAACCCTCGTTTATCTTTCCTAATGGTAGTGAAAATTTTTAGTATGCCCAAATTCATTTTCAAATCAGTGATTCCTTCTGAGTTTGAAACCCTCATTTATATAACCTAATGGTAGTGAAAATTTTGAGATTGTTTAACAGAAGAGGAAAAGCTAGCTACCAAAATTTTCAATGCTTATTGTTCCAGATGTTTGTATGCCTTTAATGCATTTGAAATTTTGATAAATGATGATAGTAGTGTACATCAACTTTATTCAGATGGGTGCGTAAATTCGGATGCTAAAGCTAATTTGTTAAAGATCTGTGTGCTTATTCAAAGGTTGACTGTGTTAGTTCACTTGATGACTGTGGGTCGATGACAGGATGTGCAACCATCGTTGTAGCAGGATTTGGCTGCCTGCCTAGAATACAGCTAAGTATAGTGCCAAGACACAAACCATTTGCAAGATCACATGTTTAGAATCCTTCCTTAGAGGACTCAAGTTCCTATTTACTGCTCCGACTCCCATGTACTGTAACAATAAGTTGGGTACTCACATTGTTTCAAATCATGTTTTTTTACGAGTGCACTAAGCACACCGAAGTTGACTTCCATTTTTCTACATTGAGAAAGACAAAATTATTGCTCCACGCCGAAGTTGTCTTCCATTTAAACTCGAGAATGACCCAAGATAGATCTGAATGGAGGCAAAGAATCTATGTACCCGACCATGCTTAATGTGGGAAAAGGCTTTGTTGTTGTTGTATGTTTCTACACTGGTCCAACTAATAGATATCTTCAACAAAGCACTTTCCAAAAAGTGGCATTTTTCTCTTACTACCAAGTTTGGCATGATTTAAAATCTATGCTTCAATTGTGGGGGTTGGAGTTTGCATGATTAATGTTTATTCACTTATTTCGTTAGATCTCTTATTATAAATTTTCATTGTAACCCTATACACATCTTTGGTAAAAGATTGTCTAGGGATTCATTGATCAATACTACACTTTATCTCCATAATAATAATGATGTGCCTTACTATTTTTCAAAAACACGCATGCCTCAATCCATGTCTACAGGAGAGTATGGTGAATACTTACATATATAAACGAGTTCTCTAGAAAAAGACAAGTACATCCAAGACAACTTTTGAGAGGGTCTGTTGTCAGCCAATCGGAAGATGTAAAGAGGCCGATAACAATCCTTAAATGGAAGAGAAGACCAAAACAAAAAAAATGGCGAAGCCTTCTCCCACTATAAGTAGGATCGGCTACATGGACTATTGCTCAAATCCATGTTGAAAGATTCGACTATTTTTTGCGTTGGTTGTCGACTACCTAACGCAACCTCCACAATCGAGGATTTGAATCTTGGTCTTTTGTGTGGTAGGCATACTGCACTACCACCAGAAGACCAAAACAATAACAGAAAAATATTATGAATTTTTTTAATCTGCATAATGCAATCTAATTTTGAGTCTAGGATGTTTTGAATGGATGCAAAGACCCTTGTAGTAATATCATCAACCAAGAGAGAAAGCAGTGTTGTAAAATTCAACCGACTAGTCGGTCCGACTATGGAGTCGCGGGGGGGGGGGGGGGGGGGGGTAGCCGACTCGACTAGGCCTAATCGGCCATTAGTCAGTCAACCCAACTGATCGGGCCAACTAGCCGGCTGACTACTCGACCAACTTTTACATAGAGGTTTTTTTATTGTTTTATTTTTTTAGAAGAAAACTTATTCAAATATGCTTAATGTTGTATTTAAAGCCAATTACTTCTTTTGTTTCATTATGATAGCATAGAAAAATGTACAAATCTATGCAAATATATAAGAATATAAGTATAAAAAATGATTTAAATATTAAAAATAATTAAAATTTTCAAAACCGACAAATGGCCGACTAAATCCGATTAGCCACCCAACTGCCGATTAATCCTTAGTCAGTGACCCCGTCGATCGAGGACCGACTACTGATTTCTGCAACCTTGGGAGAAAGTATCATATAAAAACGTGAATACAGAGTCTGAAGTGATAATCATAATACCCATCAAAGAAGCACATCGTATAGTGAAAAAAATCTTAAGAAAAGATTTTACATAATATAATAACCATCATTTTCTTTTTTTAGAGAAGATGCGATGGGTCTCCTTTAGAGAGCCATCCAAACCGTTGTTTTCTTTAGCATAAAAACGATAATATTTGAAAGCAAGTCTTGAAAAGGGCATCCTACATGCTCAAGCCACATAAAATTAAGCAGGGTCTATCATCAAGGCTTTCAAATACACGAAGCAACAAACAAAAGTAGAATTGTGACATAATTGCATTGCTGAGACATTCATTTAAATCCACTTCATGAGTAAATCATAGAAGGCCATATTGACGATGTATCACCGATATATCGGTTTCGACAGGGAAGGGGTTTCGATATCACCTAGTATATCCTTTTAAAGGGATATTGGCAATATATCGGCGATGAATCGCCATATCGGCTCATATCGGTAAACAAAGACTAGATTCAGTACAAAAAATCTCGGATATCGATCGATATCATCGGTGTTTCGTCGATATCTCTATAGATCAATGTTATTGTTCATGCAAGATTGATTCCACTACTTATCTAGCTACACCTAGTATTAAAATACATATCTAGCTACACCTAGTATTAGAACACACAATGATTTATATATATTATGTTTCGGGTCAAGGGCGCTGCCCCCGCACCCCCGCAAGGGTGGGCCAACCTGGGCCCCCTTAGCTCCCCCAGGCTCGCTGACCGGGCAGCGAGACCCCCGTAATGGTAGGGTATGGTGCGACAGGAGGGTGCATACAATGGTTCTTCAACTTGGGGGTGTCCAATCAATTTTAATTCATCTTCTTCTCCCTGCCCCCCCTTGAGAATATTATTATGAATTATGTCTCTTAAAAACGCTATATCCGTTATGAGAGACAACAGGGCAGGGGGTCGATTCAGATCCTCCACGGATTTCTTGGTTTTAGGTGATTTTACAATATTACATCGATTTAAATATTTTTCATTTAATTTTGTAAATAGATAAATCTTTATACCAAAGAAACATTGTCTCCTTAAACATTATGTACATTTTTTGAATCAAATGACTCGTGCCAATGCCAATCACTATGTCATGTGACTAATATGACCGATATAAGTGAGTGATATAAGGATCATAAATGATCTATAATTATGTGTTATGAATATCTAAGTGTATATTTGCAAGTTATTCAATGTTGTAAGAACTTGAATGAAATCCATTTCCAATATCTATAAGTCAATTCTTCAAAGAAATATCTATAAGTCAAGCATCAACATTAATCTCGATATGTTCGAAATGATCGATATATTTTTTTTACTAGTAGTAGGATTCGAACCCTGGTCCTTTAAAGTGGGAGCCACTGCTTCTACCACCATACCATTAGAGGGGTTCGAAATGATGGATATATGCGATATAAGCTTCATAGATGATCGATATGTGTGATCTAAGATTATATTTGTAAGTTAGTGATCTAAGAACTTGGATGAACTCCATTTTCCATATATATAGGTCAACAACTAACAGTACCAGCGATAGGTTCAATATGACCAATATGTGCAATATAAGGATCATAGTCTTTATAAATGATCTATATGTGTCATCTAAGTGTATATTTGTAAGTTATTAAATGTTATAAGAACTTGAATGGAATCCATTCCAATATCTATAGGTCAGGAATAAACATTAACAGCAATATGTTCGATATGTGCGATATATGGGCTATAAATGACCGATATATGTGACATAATTATGCATTTGTAGGTTATTTGTTGTTTTAATATCTTGGATGATGTTAATTTCTGGAAAAACGACAAAAAAATAGCTTTTCTGAGCTATTTCCGACATTTCCACCGATATCATCGATATATCGACGATACATCACGATATATCCATTTCCTGGCGGACCGAAACGATATCGATATCGATGCGGCCTTCCTTGGAGTAAATTGCATAAAAAGATCTCAAAGCTGATGTAAATATAAAAAGGGTTTTGATTAAAAAAGGGATTTGTATGCGTGTCCTCTTCCTAGTTTTCCCGGTTATAGTTATTCCCCACCTTTGTTGCAATAACACTTGCACTCTTAAAAAACTATTGAGTAACACTTATGTCTGTTGAGTTAGTTATCGTCCATTCCCCTCCCAACTAACATTAAATGTAGGGACGCATGTATAAATGACAAAAAAAAGTGTACAAGTATAATTAAAAAGTGTACAAGTATAATTAGCAACCATCCTTTTCCATCCTTCATTTACGTTTTGTTTGATGCATCCAGAGAGCCTTGGCGATTAAGGATCGATAACTACCCAAGGGCCAATTGAGGGTAAGAGTTGTGTGCTCTACAAAGGTATGATAGTGTTAGGTTGTTGAGCGGGAAAATAGATAGCATTGTTTATAAATGGAACTTGAGAACCATAAGGAGCCAAATCCATATGTCGCATAGCAACTCTACATCTGTAAAGACCACCATTTGGTGTCCATTTGACAAGAACATTTAGTTACCATTGAGATGAGGATGCCTGAAAGCAAGGACACGACTTCTACAATCAACGTGTTAATAACATATATCAATCAGGTTACATAGCCGTTGATTATGGGGTTTGGGGTTTGGAGTGGGATGGTGACAGAAAGGAATTTATAGGTGCCATGGGAATGTCTACTCTGTTTTCTTGGGGTTTCACCTCAAGAAGAAGATGCATGTAATGGAAACTGGGTTGGGTTAGTGTCTTAGAAAACACAACTAACCAAGAGTCCTAATACTGGAGAAATTGCAGCTAAACAATGTGATCTGTTAGAGCCAAGAGTCAACGTGTGGAACATGCAACAACAAGCATGTGCAACATGGAAACATCTTCAACCCTTCACCCTAGCCTCGACCTCCTCCACCCCCCCCAACCCCCTTCCAACTGCCTCCTTTGTCCCCGAACTTCCACGTCGACATCATCTACCCCCAACCCACCACCTCCCTCCCACTCACTCAAGCATGAGCCCCCTCCTGAACTTCCTCCACCCTCAGGCCGCAAACCACCAGTCACTCCTCCTTGACCTCCCCGAGTCGTCAATGGACATAGACATATGCTATGCCAAATGACCCTCAAGTTCTCGAAGCTCAACATCATCAACGACCTGTTGGCGTGTCCAACGACTCCGCCAAAAGCATTCTCACAGGAGGAAGAGGGATGGAGGAGAGGGTAGAGGAGGAACCCGACTCACAGGTACAAGCCTAATAATTCGTTTCTAGCCAGACATTAGTTTGAATGAACATGAATTGGTTTATCTACTTGATGATACCCTAACAGAAGGGCACAACTATTAATGATGCAATAAGGTAGGGACACAAAGTGCTATTGCAAATAAGGTAGGGGCATATGTGTAACTGCAAAATCTCGAAAGAACATAAGTGTAAAAATCCGTAAAAATGTGGCAATTTAGTACCTACAATAGTTTGTAGACAATATTTTGTTTTTCGTTAAAACGAAAAACTAGCCCTACAAATATGATTTATTTAATAGAAAGTTTCGATTAGTGTTTGATTAGCTTTACAATATCATTATTTTTATAGCAAAAATGCCATACCTGGAAGGTTTTGAAGACAAAATTAATAAAAACGAGATATATATATAATCATGCATGCAGTACTTATCAAAACTTTTA